>WBNM01016629.1:50051-77551 GCA_013399055.1 Ramphastos sulfuratus | reverse complement strand
ACTCTACCTGCTAAATCCCTCTCTTTATGTTTAAATACAACAACATATTCTGTATTAGTTGTGACATTTAAGATTTTATATCTCTAATTACCACAGCTTTGCATTTTCACCTGTGTCATTCAAACAAATTATACAAGTCTTTCTGGTATACTGTTTACCAGGTATTAAATTTGTTTGGTTCAATACGTGAGTGCTACTCTGTAGCAAGTCACTGGATTAAGCCAATCTAATCTAAAATGATTAATCTAATTGAAAAAAATGTTTAATTATAAGGTAGATGGCAATTTTCATTATTCTGTTTTGTTTTGATAAGAAAACTAATCATGTAAGTGACTCTTCAGAAGAAACTCAGAGAACTCATAAACATGAAACCATAGCCAGAGAATAAGAGCACCCATTACTAATAGGCAAAGGTCCATCACTCTTCCCTTCAGACAAGGAGGAGGGCTCAGATGTGCTCTTCCCTTTTTCTTGGACAGTAGAGTAAAAAAGCTTTCCCACTTCCTTTAACACAGAGTTTGGTCTTCTTTTTCAATATTCCTTAACTGATGAACAGACATGTTTTCAGAGGTCACTGGTACTTCTTGCCATTATAAACTCACTATTTTTGTTGTCCCTAAACCAGAAGCTACTTCTGTTACGGAAACAGCTATTGTCTGAATATCACAGATCAGTTCACTAGCTAAGTGCAGAATCTGACTCCAATGGAGAATCTTTGGTGTCTAGCATTTTGGCATTCATATAGATGGTTAGTAGTACAACTGCCCTTCAGCCTCTTAGTAGTTGTCAAAATTAACAAAGGATGGAGTAATTAATTAATCACAGTAATTTGTAGATGCCTGCATTAGGGGCCTATTATATTTGACACTGCATATGTATGGCATAAAAAGAGCAGGCAAACACACAGTAGGAAAGAGCAAAAGGTAAGGACAAAGTGTTCCCAGTTACTATAAAATGCAAGAGTTTCAGTCCATCCACAGACTAGCCACAGCCGAGCTCAGTACAGGCACCACATAGATGTGAACTTCAAGGACAGCAACAGACATATCAGATTTACAGGTTTTTATGGGGAACTCCTCCTCAACCTAATGGGCTGCTGGCAAAAAGCAGGAAGGTGGCTGAACCAAGAATGAAGTAATCAGCAATGAAGGCTGGCATCACTGGCAGAGTGGCAATTAGAGTCATGCTTTTGGTAAAACCATTCAGGAGATGAGATTGTAGGAGGAAGGGAGAAGGGAAGATTTGGAAGTATCCTGTAAGAATATCCTGTAAGAAATCCAAAATCCTCCTTTAGGTTCCTTAGGTCTAATTATGGACAAGGAGTATATGATAATGAAAAGACTAAATTTCATGAGAAGTGACAGAATCAAAGAAGAAACAGAAGCAGAGATGAGAGATGAAAGGTTCTTGGAGTTTTGATGGTCTTTTGGAAGCCAGGAAAACACTGCAGACAACAGGAACAGAAAAGAGATGAGTATTTATTGAACATCTGTGCAGTCTGAGACTAGAGCGAGATGGAAGCAACAATGCAGGCATGAGGAAAAAAGAGAAACCACATTTAGGACGGTAATGGTGATTTTCAGATATCTTCACAAGTTTCAACAAAGGTTCTACTGCTCCTACCAGGTGCTTCAGTGAAATACTCAGCAAGGATAAAGAATTCTTCTTATGGACCAAGAGGGGAATAAAAAGTAGAGAAGGGGGGAAGAGGAAGAAAACGGGACAGGAGAGAGGGGAGAGGGGCGAGGAGAAGGAGAGGAGAGGTCAGTTGATTTTAAAGAGATTTATCTCCCCTGTTATTTTTTTACAGATCCAATAAAGTCTGCTTTTCAGAAATGGTAGCAACTATGAACATGGTATAAACTTCTAGGATGTGACAACTTTATCTACATATATGTGAAAGTATTTACTCTCTTACTGATTGAGATCATAGCAGTTGGTGTTCACTACTTTCTAAAGTTAGTCCAGCTACAGTCAGATGTAGAGATACACTGCACTGGATTCCCAATGGCAGAAAACTACATAATATTCAATACTGAAAATCCTACAGTTTTTATCAGCCTTTCTAAACCATTTCTCATTTTTCATTTAACAAAAATAAAAGATGACCTGGAGGTGACCTAGTTATTGGGCAAAATGGGTCTTGGGGAGATCAGGATTCAAGTCCCTCTTGGCTGCTCATGTTCAGATGTAAACTGAGTGATTATTTGCATAAAATGTGGATTACATCCTAAAAGTCTAAAGTTGTGTATAGGTTGGCAGGACTCAGTATTTCTTTGAAGGAAGTTCTGTTTATGTTACAGCTTCTCAGTTTGCATTTCATAAAATGACCTTTCATCTTCTCACCCTCTGCTAGGTGAACTCTCTCACCAGCCTAGGCAGCTTATCACTGCTGTCAGGAAAGGTGTTAGTAAACAGTGTGCATACTCTATGTACATGCAGTTACAAACAAACGAGCAAATCTTATGCTGTTCATTGCCAAATGGGAACCATATCTACAACTGCGGTCTAAATACGATCAGGCTAGCATTCACTTTTTCCTTTTTTTAAAATAAAAGACCACTCTTTCCAAAGCAGAGAATGTCTTCCATGCTGATTTCAAGATGGGTAGGAAACTGTACCAAGAGTAATTGTGTTTTCCTTCCCCCCAATAACTTATGTTCTAACCCAAGTTCTTCCATGGCAAGATAAAGAAAATTACAAATCTGAAACAAACAGCTGCACAGAACAGAGACTTCTAAAATACTTGATCTAGATGCCTGTGTCTCAAATTTATCAGTGGTTATAGTGATGTAATACTACTAAAGCACATGATTGTAGGCACAAAATGTGGTAAGTGGGGCTTTAAAAATACTCACAAATTGTACCAGAAGCTGTCACAAAACTGCCATGATAAAAAAAGACAAACGATTTACCTGTGGGTCAAAATGTGTACAAAGGAAGACTACTGTATATTTCCTAGGATAAGTTTTGACAGAGTTTGGTAATGCGTGGATGTGCCCTCCAAAAAATGTCCAGTTGGAAAGACATGTAATCATTTGATTATGCCAAAGTGAACTGACTAGCTAGAAACAAGTTAAGAGATCAAGGCCAAAGCTATGAAAGGAAGATGTCTGCAGGAAAACTGATGAGCTTAAGATTTAAGGTTTAGTGTTTCACAATGCTTCTCTTTCCAAAGGAAAGTGACATACAAAATTAGATCATAAACTGCCCTCCAAAGGCAGGAGGGTTAGGATGTGAGGGTTTGGCCACAATTAATGTACAGGGAATAGAACTATTGGGGAAAATGGTCAAAGTAATAAAAAGTTATTTAAGAAACTCTTTGAAAGAAGATAAAAAACAGATACAAAGACATACAGAATGGTAGGCGTTGGAAGGGACCTCCAGAGATCATCTAGTCCAGCTCCCTGGTTTGCCTAGATCAGGCTGCACAGGAATGCATCCAGGCAGATTCTGAAAGAGGAGACTCCACCACCTCTCTGAGCAGCCTGTTCCAGTACTCCATTATCCTCAAAGAAGACTTTCCTTATGTCTAAGTGAACACCTCCTGTGTTCTGTTTGCACCTGTTACTCCTTGTCCTATCAGTAGGCACTACTGAAAAGAGCCCAGACCCATCGTCTTGATTTCCTTTTAGATTTTCCTTTAGGTATCTATAAACATTGATAAGATCTCCTCTCAGTCTTCTCTTTCCTAGGTTAAATAGCCAAAATTGTCACCAATCATTATCAGGGAAGATGTCACTGATTGTGGGACTAAATGGTTATAAAACAAATTCAGATACTATTTTGATAATTAAAAAAAAAAAAATCATTCTTGGGAGAGGGGAAATCCTACATGAGACTTCAAATGCATGGTTAGACTGTCAATATAGTTGTGTCTGTTGCTTATCAGCAACAGCCCACATCACTGCCCCAAATCCTCAGCAAATGATACAGTATGTAACAACTTAATGATCGCATTCAGTTTTTACAGTGAGTGAAACCTAAGGCATAGCTTCCATACTGCTTTCTGTTCACCTGTCTAATGAACTCTTTGGGTGACCTGCAGCCCACAAAGAGTACGAGCACCAGAATGTTCTGATAAACATCATAAGGAGGAAGTAGAAGCAGATGGGCTGTTGGAAGCAAGCAGGCCCCACAGGCATGTAACCAGACTGTTGTTGGGCTAGAATTGCTTTTGGTTTTTTCCAATTCATGAATGAAAATGCAGGTTATGTGAGTGAATGTACATTACTACTTCAATACTGGCTGGAAATGAGGTGGTTTTGTTTTCAGAAAACATCAGCTACAAACTGGTTGGGCTGCAAGATATGCATGCACATTACTATTAATTTGGTACTGTATTTTCAATTACATTTAAAAAAACCCAGATGTCAATGGATTATAATAATAACTAAAAATTTATGATTGTCTGATGAATCACAGCTAACACTGGTTCAGCTATTTACACTGGTTCAGCTATTTATGTTTTAAAGCTGTCTGATGTCCAAACCCTGCTTGTCTAGTCCCCTAATGCATAAGCCATTAGCAAAGATTTCCTACACAGTTTAAGAAAACAAAGTCCAGCTTATAGAGCATTTGCTGCATTGGTTTCTCACATAAGTTATTAGACATTTGTGTTTTGTGACTGGTCATTTAAATCATGTAATATTGCCTTCACTCCCTGGTTGAAAGATTGAGGGACTAAAACTTCATAGCTTGAATAAGAAGCAACAAAGGAGAAATAAGTACTGCTGTGTGAGCATAAGTAATTCTGTTGAAATGAAACAGTTATCTACTTTAAAATAAAAATGTAGCAATAATATTTGATTTCATTAATTAGAAATAGGAGAAGAATCAAATAATGTTGAGGATTCAAGAAAACATTTTCGTTGTGAACTCCAATAAGACTTTCAGCTACAGAAACTAGCATTAATGCATACGCACTACTATTTAATAAAGTTTTGTATACTTTTTAGTATTGATTTTTAAAAAAATTACCAATCTCACATAATTTACAGGCTGAACGCCCAGTGAGCAAGGAATGCAATTTGCTCCCCGATTCTCTGAAGCCAGTTTTTGAAACCTGCCAGTCATCATTTAACCAACCAAAATGGGCAGCTGCACTGGAGAAGTGATTTTTCACACAGAACCTAATGGCATCTGAATAAATATGAATAATATCTGCAATACCATTTTAGCAGTTAGCAGGGCTTGAAAATGTCTCTGAAATTTATTTGCTCCTGGATGGCTTCTGATGTTAAATCCTGTAGACCCTGATCAGAGGCAGCATTCTATTGCCCTGCCTTGATGTGACTTACAAGAAAGATGCTAACCCTTTCTTTGGTAGTTGGCAGAGGGGTATTCTCTGAGAAGAGGACTTTCCTGGTAAACTTGTGCAACCAAATTTGTCAATGCACAGTTAAGATAGGGATGAGACAGAGACAAAGCCACACAAACTCTCAGTATGTTCCCTTCCCTTTAGTAGTACATGCAAGGATATGTGCTCTAATGAAGCAATTTCCTCCCTTGAGGTTCAATCCATGTGCCTTGCTACCTTGACTTAGCCTTATGTAGCATTATTTGAAATTTCTGTATCCCCAGTAACAAGAAAACCTTGAAAAAGATACAGAAGTGATTAGAATTCTCCTTGAAAAAGTGAGGTGTTTCAGAGATAGTAAATAGTATGAATTCTTCAAAGGTATGAGAAAAAAAAAAAGAGAAAAAAACAAACATGGGGGAGGATTAGCACTATGCATGTAATGAAGCATTAACTATAGTTGCGCTTTTGGGTTTTTGAAGATGGATCTTTCTTTAACACATAATCTCAATTTTTCACTAGCAATCAGCCATTCTGGTTTTATGCATATTAAACAAAGTACATCTTAATGCAGTATGTGCATTTCAAATGACAACATGTCTGAACTCAAGGTAGAGCTAATAAAAAACATTAGGTCTGTTAAAAGTAAACACAAAACCCATTCTCTTTCCTCAGCCTCAGACAGAAATTAATGAAGTCATCAGAGTGCTGAAGCAGTCAGCAAATGCAAATGCTGCCTTAAGGATTGCTTATACTGCAAACTTCAAATAGAAAGCAGTGGAAATAGGAGCTACTCAATCACTGGCTAACTGGGACTGTAGGTGTGAGATTTAGAAACACTATTAATAGGTAACCGTTAGAGAACTGGGGAATTTTTTTCATTGTTTCCATTTTCAGGATTGAAAAAAAAAAATCCTTCCAAGCTTCAAGGCAGTGCAGTTCTGCAGTAAGACATACTCAAAGCATGAACAATCTCAGATGTTCTGCTTTCATAAAAGAGGTACAGTGTTTATCAGATACATAGTACATTTATTAACATTTGCAAAGAAGATGACTGCAATTCTTTGAGAATATTAAAAGAACATATTACCACCTAGAAACAAAAATATATAAATACCCTTATATAACCAACAGGGACAAGTAGCAGATACAACCAGTAGGAACAGCAGACCGTAACTTCTTACTCAACACTGGAAGACTCTTCATTGTTATCTCACTTCATTGTTAAATTAATTCCATTTATGATCAGAAAACCATAAAATATTTATGATCACAAAACAAAGTCAGTGATCAATTTTAAATTATCATTTTGAACATTGGAAATATACCTATCTGCCTACTGAATAGATGAGCAGAAATACAATATTTTCAAGAGGTCACAGGAGTTGGGTTTCATTGTATCAATTAAAAAAAAAGAGAATTAATCGTGATACTGTGATACTGTGTGATACTCTGTGATAATCCCAGCAATTTTGCAGGCAAGCATTCATAAAAGCCCATTCTGCACTGTTTGGAAGATGGAGGAGGCCAAAACCAGGACAGGAGCACAAACTGTGTTTCCCATAGTACACAAAAGAAGGTATATATTTCTTTCTGTACAGTTTGGGAACTGTTACATTCTCTAATAGCACATTACATCGTCGGAGAAAAGAGGAAATTTCTTTTCCAGTTTCCAATGACAGGTCAGGCAAGAGGAGACATGTTTTTTCTTATTCTGCATTGCAGAAAGCAGTCCTTTAAGCAGAAGAC
The DNA here is from genome assembly GCA_013399055.1 of Ramphastos sulfuratus. NCBI lineage: Eukaryota > Metazoa > Chordata > Aves > Piciformes > Ramphastidae > Ramphastos > Ramphastos sulfuratus. The sequence goes on along the minus strand of WBNM01016629.1, from coordinate 70,503 downwards.
TGAACTGTTAAGACCCAGCCAGTGTTTCAGGAATCCAAGTTAATAGGGCTCCTTAAAACTGCAGAACTGCATAAAAAAAGGAACACAAAAGCAAATGTGCAAGATGAGGTACAGAGATAAAGTTCCTAACATCTTTTATGGCATGGCAACTACGGCCTTTTTTGTGCTCCCTTGATTGCTATATGAAAGGAAGAGAACGGGATAAGTTGTTTGAATCTGATAGGAAGGAACCACTATCTGAGTAGTCAATGTTACTGTCAAGAAGTAGTCCTCTAATTAAACTAATAAACGTAGTTATGTAGTTTTTTTTCTGCATTTTCTGAACAAGGTAGTGGAAAACTGAGTAATCTTCCTAAGAATAACAAGCTAAAGACATCATTAGAAGTTCTAAAACCAAAATGCCTTTTAGCATAGAAGTTGTTAGAAAAATATATTCAGATATGGGCATCCTGTATGGCAATCCTGACAAACAACAAACAGGATTTTAGATAAATCACTGATTTGACTTGCTCCATAAAAGTCATCTGTGGAGTAAAAAATGGTACTGTAATGTAGATGCTGCTATAGCCACTGAATATTATTGTTATACCATAGAGTATCTGTAGGGTTTTTTTGTTTTGGTTTGAGGTTTTTTTGGGTTTTGGGGTTTTTTTTAATTATTAAGTTTTACTTTTGCCATTATTATTATTAAAATCTCTTCAGACACACAGCATTCTTGGCTCTGTAAGAACCAGTCTCTTCATTATACTGCCATAATACTTTGCCCAATCAGGACTAGGAACTTCAGTAAGATATTAAGGTCTTAGAACATGAATAGTTGTAACTGTGCATCACCTTCAAGTAATTTAAGTACTGCTGGTATCTACATCTGAGGAGGACTGTAACATCCCACACAGCTGCATATGAACCTTCAAAGTTCTCATATCACAGGATTTCCCTTCCTGCACTTATTTATTTTTTTGAAAATGCATATGGTGCTGAACATGCAAACCTCTCCATATGTATTTAAGAAAGATACTGATCTCTTGTATCTCTTTCTAAGAAACAAAATGAATTAAGGTAGTATGTATCTTTCTGCATATGAAATTGGAAGTAGGTAAATTTTCAGCAGCTAACTTAGGAGTAACAAATGTATGCGGTTTTCATAGTTTCTTTTAAGAAAAGAAAAAACACAGAGATTCTTTTTGAGGCTGCACCTAAATTTTTAGATATTCTAACTGGCATCACAAAGAAAAGGATTATTAATCTTTTAATCAGTGCCTGCTAAAATATATTCTGATCTGTTACCAATTCTGTTGGAAATTTATGGTTAAATCTGTTATAGGGGCATTTATCTAGAGATAGACAGCGGTTGAAAAATACCAAAGCAAAACCTAGTCCCAAGAAGAATCAGGTACCTTAGACTTATGTTTTTTAATTGGTTTTGGTTTTGATTTGTTGTTCTGGTTTGTTTTTTGTTTTTTTTTTAATCTTTCTTACCTTACTAAAATTTAAAGCAGAAAAGTTAGTTTTCCAAATGTGAACTGCATGATACATCTGGATGAAATGCCAATAATTAAAAAAGAAAGGTTAAAGCTGCATTTTCAAGCTTCTTATGCTACGATAGTGACCACAATGCTCACTATATTTCAGTTCAAGTTAAGCACAAGTTAACTTGTGCTTTCCAGTCCTTTTTAATTTAAATCCATTAATATCAACAGAAGAGCCAACTCCACTGCAAAGCATATTTCAAAGTCAAATATAGTACCTCTTTGAGAGAAGTGTAAGTGAAAAGTCCAAAACTTTTCTTAAATAAAATTGTTTGGAAATGATGTTATACTGTTCCATTCTTAATAACATCTCAGATTAGCATTTCTATTCTTTATCTTGTCCCAGAACTATATTTGATAATATTAGCGTAGAAAATTTTGCTTCCACAGGCACTTTTTTTTTTTCCCTGTATTTGACTAGATTTAATTAAAAAAAAAATCACAAATCAATCATCCATTTCCTGGAAAATAAATGTATCTATTTCAAGTCAGTATTTTATAACCTAACTTCTTTAATGCTTCTAGTTACATCTGTTAAATGCTACTCAAAATTTGTGCATCATTTTCAAAATATTCAGCACTTCTATTTACAATGCTAAGTGGTTTTCTGTCATTTTTTATATTAATGGACTTTCTGTAACCCAAAATATATTTCACTAGACACAAATGATGATTTTTCTGTGATGATCACTGGTTAATGATGACAGCCTTAATACTTTGCCAAGTGCAATTTGGAACTCAATTTCTTAAGCAAAAATAATATCCAAAGATTAAGCCACTCTGAGGGTATTTTTTTAAACACTGTATCAGTTTTATTTCCAAAAGGTACAAATGGAACCAGTTTTATTGTTATGGTTCTGAAAGAAATATATTTTTAGGTCCCCCTATCCTTGCAATGATTGCTACCCCATCATACAGCAATTGTTTTAAAGATATGTCACGAAAAGTATGGGCAATTTCTGACTAGCTATTTAAACTGCAGGCTTTATAGCCAAGATATTACTGCTGATCGATTTACCTTTTGATTAGAATTTTTTAAAAAAGTGTGGGAACAATATTTTAAAATCTGCACCTTTGAAATCCCATTGTACTAATGAGGCAGATCAAGAGACCACTGTTATATTTCTAATACTTTCTGTTTCTCGATCCTTTTCAATAGGGTTACAAGAGTGTCTTTTTTTTTTTTTTTTCCAAAAAGAGGTCTATATTTTTTGTTCATTCATAATCAAATAGGAAATCAATGAACTGTCATGCCCTGGACTGCTCCAATTTGGATAGCAGGTCTGAAATGATGCTGGTTTTCTCTACATATGAAACAAAAGTGTGTCCCCCCGCCCCAATAAAGGATGCTGTTGATTTAAGAGCAGATGAATATCTACCCCACTTGTTTTATGGTGACTAAACATTCTGACCTACATTTGCCCCTGATTTTTCACTTCATTTGGTGTTTTGGGTTCAAAGATGATGCAAGTGAAGGCTTTGAATTTCCACTTCTATCAAATGACTTTTGCACCAAGCTATTAGCAACCATCACCACTTATTATTGCTTGACCTTGCAAACTGCTGAGGCTCCTTTGGAGAATAATAGTGATGAAGAATATTTAGGGATCATGATTAATGGCGTCACAATAAAATATTTAAACATGAGTGACTAATTACATCAGCCCAGGCTCCCAGGCAACTTTCAAAACTATTTCAGCTTCAGTTACTAAAAAGATTACGACATCTTGACAAAATTTTTAACAGTACTTTCCATGCAAAAAAATCAATTTTCAGCTGTCACTCGTGGGGGGTATTTGCGTACAAAATTGTTTGCCAATAACAGGTCAAAATGAAGAGCAACCAGCAGGTCAAACATGGTCTTATTGGCATAGATGTAAGATTGCTCCTTCCAAAAATGCAAACTTATTTCAATATTGCTGTGTTTCGTAGCATGGGGAATAGAGCTCATTGTTACTTCTTATGTGGTTAGATTAAGACATGTTTGTGTCTGATCACAAGTTTAGAACTTTTAACATATTTTCCAGCAAAAGAGCTACACAAGATCAAAGCACCCAAACAGCTACTTAAAATGGGTAAAGAAGAACGAGCTAAGATTCACTTTGTCCTGTAGCTAGAAGGGACAAGAATGGATCCCACAAGGATCCTCAACCTGAAGGACCACTTGCCTATTAGGCAGCAACTGATCATCAGCAAGAAAGAACTTAACAAGCCATAGCACTGGTTGAACTGACCTCATGTATATCTTACACTTGATGGACAGATGATGGTAACTCATGAGGTTTCTCAGATCCAGTCTAAAATCTCAACAGAACTGCTCATTAATACCAAAGATGAAACAAATCTGGTGGCTGCCACTCATTTGTGATATTATTACCAAAGTCTCACTAAAATCAATGGATCCATAATGCCAGACGGGAGAATTCAAAGATTCTAAAGCTATTAAAAGGCAAAGAACCTAAAAATATGTTATTTTCTCCATCTTGTCATTAAGTCAAAGTACTGTTTGCAATGGTTTAAATGAGAGGTCAATTGCAGGTAGCCTTCCACCCAAGCCATTTTTCCCAAATCAAGCTGAATGAATCTGCTCCTACAGCACTGAAGACAAGCTGTCTGCTGTGTTCATGAAGTGTGTTGGAGGTACTCTGTTTTGCCTAAATATTTCTATGAATCAAGTATGATTTAACAAGCTGTGAATAAGCTGTTAGCACAATTATTCTGCAATGTGAATTCCAAGAGGGAAAAGCATGACAACCCCCATGATGATCACTGGTGGTTACAGTAAGAAATATACACTTGGCAGTCTGCCACAAATTCCTAATTGTTTATGTGAACATCTCTGATTTATAGAAAACAAGAAAGCTACCTCAGTCTAGTTTAATATTGGTTGTTATTGAGGCTCTTCTGCTAGTGGAGAGAACACAGGGTGAAACTTGGGTTTCACTGACGCCTAGGGCAAAAATCTAACTGAAATGAGGATTTCTGTATACAGTCTTGTGGTTGGTTGGGATCATGTTTCTTCTTTGTGTGTGTGTGTTTTGTTGTTTCTTTGTTTGTGGGTTTTTTGTTTTGTTTTGTGGGTGGAGGGGGTTGCTGGGTTCTTTTTTTTTTTTCCTCCCTGAGATTGGTTACTCAGATTGGCTATCAGACCTTCTAAACTAATTTTCTAGTACTTTGTCTACCATTTCTCTCTCTCCCCATTCATTTTACCTGCTGTTTGCGAGTTTTGTTAGCTGTAAGAATCCAAATTCTGCAGACATGTATCTAGAGCTTAATCAAATGTGGAGTTTGCTACATTTCTGAGATTTTGTTTCAGAGGGAGACAACTGAGCTTCAAAACTCCTTTAGTTCTGTATTCATGTCGTATAGAGAACTTATATGCCTTAAATAGCAGTTATGAAATTTGTCAAGCTATTAGTTCATACAATATTGAGATCTTATATTTTAGTATCTCCTCAAAATATAGAACGGTTGAAACATTCCTGTGAAGATATTATGCAAAATTAAATATTTAATTTCACATAATATCTTCAGAACATTTCAATATTTAATAACTATTCAGTTGGAAGGTTCTCCTTGTACCAGTAACGACGATGTAATAACCAGATCAAAGATCCTCACACATAAACTGAGATGACATAATCATACACTTTTATATTTTTTATAATAATTTTATATAGATTATATTTTATATAATTACATAGATTATTTTGAAGTAAATACTAAAATTAATTAGATTTATAAAAGCCCTCCATCACCTCACAGAATCACAGAATGTTAGGGGCTGGAAGGGACCTCAAAAGATCATCTAGTCCAACCCCCTTGCCAGAATGTATCACCTACAGTAGATCACATAGGAGCGTGTCCAGGTGGGATTTGAATATCTGCAGAGATGTAGACTCCACAACACCCTAGACAGCAAGGTTCTATAGTTACACCTGTAGTACTTGGTGTAACAGAGCATACTCAAAATGATGAGTAGAACATACTCAACTCCTTCTTCCTGCGAACTTTGAACTCAAATGAAACAACTGTAAATGGGTTAAATTATATTGTGTATCTCACAATCATCAAGTCATATGATTTAACTATTTAGTTATAATGAGGCAGAAATAACATAATCTTAATATGAAACTCCTTGCTTCTGTTGTATGTGACTTAAAATACAATGGGAAAATTGCTTTCTCAGTATTAATACACTGCATTTGTCTTACTTAAGCAGCTGAGTAGAACCTTCTTATAATCATCTGGTTTGTGATCTTTAATTAATAAGTGCCACTTCATACATTTTCTTCCCTATGTTCCAGGCTATTAGCAATAGCACGTGATTTATCTGGCCAATGACAACTGTTTAACATAAATGAAGAAAAAAATACTGAAATTCCCACAGAATTACTCTCATTTAGGCTAACAAATTTCAATCTGACATACAATACTCAAACAACTAGTAGAAAACATAAATTTGAAGAAATGAATCTGTTTAAGGCTATCTGACACAGGGATATATTTAAAATGGATCTTTTATACTCTGATGGATTATTTTCTTTCAACTTTATTAACAAAGATTTAGAGATTTCTTTTTTTAAATACGCTATAAAGCACTTAAGAAGTAAAATATGTTTAATTAAATAGAGAAATACAAAAAAACTATCTCATTCAGAACGCTAGTCAAGTCCTGTAAGGCTACCCTTGCCATATGAAATTGGTTTTATTGTACTACTACATTGAGTACTACAAGAACGTGCTCAAAGTCTGCCTTTGTTGCATGACATTTAGAACAGATTCTTAACAGGAAAGCTCTTTTTTTAGTATTTTTATTCTGCTTATTTAGATTTACTTTGATTTGACTCTAGTGGGGTCTCTATCACATGTATTTGCTATTGCTGCCTTCCCACAAACTGCCAAGACTTACAGACTGCTTAGTAAACACATAGCTTAACCTTTCTAGTCACTGCTTGGGAACTGCTATGAACCAACAGACTAAATCATCCAACTCCTGTACTTCTCTGCAGGTCACAAAAGTATTGAAAGACTTACAACAGAGTTCTGAAAATGAGAAATACTTGGAAGGAGTAACTATGAAGTCAAACTTAACTTGTCTTCTTTATTACTGTAGAAGATTACGATTGAGAAATATGACAACAGGATTTTAATTACGGGATTTTAACACATCTGTTTTTAAGAGAAATTTTAAGACATTAATTTGGAGATTTCTTGTAATGCTTGGGTCATAGTAGAAATACCATTTACCACAGCTATTATAGTCTGGGATAAATACATTTTTTTGTACAAATACACAAACTTTGATGAAGTTTCTTGGCGTGATATTTTTCTGGAAAGAGATTATTTGATTTAGCTTTACTCACGGAATATGAACACACCTAGCACTATTGTCTTCAGGATTTAGGTCATAGGTGGTAATTAAATTGAGATAAGCATAGTAAGCAGCAGTCAGGAATCACGCCTGGACTTGGACAAAGAAAAACCATGTCTGTGTATCTCAGGATGACATTCTGATAACGTTTTGTTATCAACTAGAGGCAGACTAACCTAAAAAGTAAGATGATGTCTGAAATCTAATCTCAGATTCATCCTAAACTTTTGTGAATCAAGTCTTACATGAAAGCTTTATGTAATTTAATTGAACAAATTATCATTCATGATGTAACAGTATCTTTATAAATAGAGGCAAAAAAAATTTTTTTCAGTTCTGAGTATCAATGAGCCACAGGACATCATAACAAAAAAAATATAATTAGCCATGGGAGTTTCTGTACCACTTCTGAATTACCATTACACCCCAAAAAAAGTTCTCCTCCCCCTTTACACAGGAATCATGGCATTTACATAAAGGAGAATCTAAAACTGACTGTCAAGAATGGACCATGTTTCAATGCCAAAAGACTAATAAAAAAAAAATCAAACAAAAAACCCCCACAAAAAACTTAACAGTGCTACTGTGAAAACAGGGTTCAGTTTTCCTTACTGAAACTTTGACAACACATAGTCAGCCTTTTGATAGGAGGACAGGCTATAGTTTCCTGGCATCCTGTACTGCAGTTATGCTTAAGTGTTGAGAATTATTATTTTTTTTTTCTTGGACATAACAATTCATCATCATCGTCTTGCTCTAACTAAACACAGTATCATAGAGCCCTTTCATCTTTCTGCAAATGCACCTAGGACACTTTTCAAACTTCAGTGCCCAAACGTAAGGCACCCAAATAAGAGACTGTTGAAAAGTGCTGAGCAGATACCAAGCCCTCTAAAATCAATGGTCTGTATTCATCCCTGAATAGAATTGATTCACATCACCCAAGCAGCAAAAATGAAGCATAAATCTTTCCTACTAAGTCACAACAAAACAAAAGCCCTGGTAACACAGAACTCGATGCCAGGAAGATGTTGAGCATATACCAATTTATCTGATCAACTATCAAGAAGGTGCAGGACCATGCAAATGTACAAGGCAGCATAAAAATACCAGCCTGCTCATTCGGTGTAAATTACTTTTTCTTTTGACACTTTCTCTCCTATAGCATTTTTTACTTGAGTCACAATGCAATGCTAAGTATTTATTTTGCAGTGCCTAAGGGAATATATGTATTGGCTGTAACAACTAGATTGCACTAAACTTTTTTTTAGGGGGTATTACACAACTTTTAAAAAATTCTCCATTTCAGTTAATGAACAGAAATGTTCATTTTAGTTTGAAAGGCAACTTGTAACACAGAATGTTCCAGCATGCATTCTGAGTGAGAATGGCACTAAGGAAGCCTGTAAAATATGCCAATCTTATTTTTCTTTTAGACATGCTATTTAAAAAGGTATGAATTCATCTTGCTAAGGATTTTAACATAAATCTAAAAATAAATTGGGTGCTGTTCTCAGGCAGGGGTAAAATTTGGGCAACATGCTTCATTTCAACTTTGTCAGTGACTACTTAAGTCAGTGACATTTGTGAATGAAAACCATGAGTAAAACAAAAATCGGTGTTGCCAAATCATTTGTTAATGAAAATTTAGGAATATTAATCCATTAAAAAAATGCTTCCTTAGAGTATGATATAGTTAGATCACTCATTACTTAAACTGGGAAAAAAAAAATTAAAAAAAAGACATGAGTCAGCATTAGCTCTGGCTTGTTTCTGAGTTGTTTGCTTTTTGTGTTTTTTGTTAAGTTGTATCAGATTTTCTTCCAGTCTTGTGGTCTTTCATATACTTTGTGGACACCAACTGTATCTACCTGCCTGCTCTTTCTCTTCTCATGTAAGGCACTTAAGGGAAATTAATCAACCATTCATTTGCAACTCTCAGAAAACCGCTGCTGAACAAAATAAACATTCAGGAATACTGAGTGTAATAATTCTAAAATCTTGATTCAACGCACATGTTCTATAAATAGATTTGTAAACAGTAATGGTCTCTGACTTTCTGTAAAATGAAGTGACAAACCATGACAGATCCAAACTAATAAATGAAATGAATGTAAAAGTTACTGAAAACTGCTACAGCCCAGCTGGAGGGGGAATCAAAAACTGTTTAGATCTCACTAATGCCCCAATAAGCTTTTAAGGAAGCTGCATGCTCCTCTATCTTACATTAATGAACTAGGAGACCGTTCAGAGAAGTACTGAACATTTCATCATCCAGGGAACCTGGGATTTTCAGAGCTTTCAATATTTTGGAAGAGAAATTTTACTTAATGCATTTCAGGCTTTTCTTTTTCTACTTTAGATAAGATTATTTCAGCTTCCCATTCTACTCCTTCCAATACTGTCATGAAGCTTCACATCCAAAACTTGAGAAGATAAGCATCAACTACTTCTATACTTTACTTACTTGCCAAAGCACTACCATTATTTGTTACTGCCTTCCTATTAGCCATGTTCTATTACAATTACATAAACATTTATCTGTACAGGGAAGACATACAGTTATGACATGAATCAAGGTTACGAACCTAAGTTTCCAGATCAATCTTCATTATAAAAAAAAAAAAAAAAAAAAAAAAAACCCCACACAAAGCCCACACCATTTCCAGGATGTGACAGAAACATAAACTTTGGCCTTAACTGTTTAACGTCACTGACATTAGAAGTTGTGTGAAGAACCTTAGGCTCACAGACTAAGGTTAGTCTGAAGGCTGGAGTACAAAATTAGTACAAGATGTTTCCATCAATCCAGTGTCATACCAGATGCTATGATGTCAGAAAGAAGTTTTCAGAATGATCGAAGCTAAAATACTGAATTTATTAACTACATTTGCAGTTGTTCTTCCTTAATTGTTTGCACCACACTGTCACATTTAGTCATTCACAGGCTGATTTTCCCATTTGCAAGATAAGCTCTAGGTCTGTGTTCTACGAGCTCTTTTTCCTCCTGTTTCTGTTTATCTCTTTTTTATCTTTGTGTCCTCTTCTGTCTTTCTGTCTGCATTGCCATTCCTTTAGTAACTCCCCCAAGTCAATCCTTACAGATCGTTATTTTTTTTCTGTCTCGTTCCACACTTTTTCTGATATTTAATGCGGGCAAAGATATTACACTTGAATTTCAGAATTGGCCTATTCTCCAAATTGTTCATCCTCACAAAACACAAAGCTCAACTCTAATTTTCATTCCAATCCCACCCTAGCTATAACAGCTAGCCTTCTGGTTTTACCCCTAAAGACAGCCATACATAAAAATGCATCAAAATAACAATTTTCAGCAGACTGTTAAGAGACTGTTTAACTAGGAATAGAAGTTCATAACATCTCTATTCACTGCTATGAACTTGACATCTAATGTTTCATGCATTCTGGGAAATACCATAAAATGAGATAACAGTGAGGAACAAGCTTTATACAGTAATCAGAAACACAATGGAATTCCTAAACTACTCATTCTAAGATATCGTTTTCCATTTTTCCTTTTCACATTTGTTATTAGTTGCTTATAGTACTGAAGCAGACCTATCAGTAAACTGTGGACTGGAAGTGGAATACCAAGTACTGCTTTTAAATACTGTTTATAATGTTTCTTACAGATCTAAGTTTCTCTGTACTGCATTATTTTCAATAACTTTTCTTCCATTCTTTTCCTATTTGCTGCCTTCCTATTCCTTGTAACTACCATCTTCTGTCTTCTGTGTACTCCTCTTGTTCTTCCTGCAGTAGCCAATCCTGCCTCTGCAGCATTCTATCAATCTCATCGATAATTACTCTGTTTTAAAAGACTTTTTAAACAAAAAAATGTACTTTTGTCCCAGTCTTTGGCCCTGGTAAGCATCATAACGTGCTGTTCTGGAGTACTCTTGTCTTTCCATTTCCTTCACTCAATTCAATACAGAACAGCAGGCCAAAAAAATTTTTTTTTTTTTTAAATCCTCAACTGCCTACTACACATGTAAGCATGCTGCATGAGCACTGCCAGAAGCAAAAGGAAATTAACAACGTTATTTTACAAATCAAAGTATCATTTCCTACCAATTTGCAATGCAAATCTTGCAGAACTTTCCTGCCTATGTGACGTAAACTGTACTGCTCTTCAACCCAACGCAGAACAAAATAAACCTGCTTCTGTCAGAGACTGGGGGAAAAAAAATAACAACGAACGACCAACAAAAACCCAAAACCCACCACTCCTCACCTCACTTCACTTTTGAAAAACATACACTCCTTGATTCTCCCAGTCCTTCCCATGTATGGGAAGAGCTGAGAGAGCACTTTCTCCTCCCCTCAGGGCACTTAAGGAACAATCGACAAGCTCCCATTTTTATAATCCAGCTTTCCTAAATCCCCAATTAGAGACCCTGCTTTGATGTGGATATCTTAAAGCTTGTTTATAATGTACCCTCATAATTTTGTCACTAATCTGCCTTCTCCACACCTACACAAAACAACTGAACAAAAATGGAAAACAAACCATCTGTAGCAGGATCACCAAAGCATACAATTATTTCACAAGGGTTGGGGCCAAACTTCTTTGGAGATTATGTGTCAAAAAAAAGACACATTTTCAAAACTGAACTTCGCATAAATTTTCAAAGTCTTCATCATGACTGTTTTGGAGGCTTTTTTCTTAATGATTATGTAGTGTATTATGTAACTTGAATGAAGGTACCTGCCCAGGCAGGTATATCCCCAAGTTCTGATGTGCCCAAAGACAGTGCAATTGTAAGAATCTGTTCGTTTGGCTCATAAAGCTCAAGGAGAGCCTCTGAAATAGGGCTGCCTTAAAATAACAACTGCACACCAAAGCAAGTTTTCAAGCCATTCAATTTTTTATTTCTTTGTGTGTGTAAACATCTCATTTTGCATACTGCATTAATTTTCTGAAGCACTCTGGTGCTAATAGCCAGTAAAGAAAATACAAAGACAGTTTAGTGAAATATATGGCTTCGTATTATCAGAAGTCTCCTGAAGGAGTATAAAGAAAAGGAAAAAAAAGGCAAACCCCTGTTTTCAGTATGAGAATAATATTTATAAAATTCAATCCCAAAATACATTAAGTTCATGTAAGCCATATATCCTTTGTGTGCTTTATGGCATCCTAGAGAGTTCAGAGCATGTAATTGTTAAGAGAGAAGACATACACAATACCAAAGTATTCTCATGGCTTCCTTTACCATGTAAAGCTGTTCCCAAATAGATCATTTTACTGATGTGCATTACAGCAAGCATCTTTCATTGGAAACACTTCAAACAAGGAAAATTCCACAAGAGAGAAGGCTGCTGCCTAATACATTGCAGTTGTATGACCTCTTGACCGCAAGTTTTTTGTATGTGTATCACAAAAGGCTCTTGACACCTGTCATTTTCAGAGATTAATAAAAACATTTTTAACCCCCCCATAACAGTATTTGAGCTGAAACAGGTGAAATCTGATGCAGTGTAGTGCAGTACAACTGTACATTTTAACTCCTTTACCCCCTTTCTGTTTTAATTTTTACTTATTATTACAAATTCATACAGATGGCACAGCTGCTGTATTAAAATTCACCTCTTTTTTGAGAGTCTTCAGAATAGAAATGTTACCTTAATTTTAAATTGATGAGAAACCCTACTATGTTTTATATGCACAGTTAGCTATAACTACCTTTTAATTGATTTCTATAACTTCCATAAGGTGAGACAGTGTAGGTACTAGAACATGTCAGTAATGAAAGCTTTCCTAGTATTTATATGTAAGGTTGGACAATTCATGTAAAATCAAAATACATAATAAACAAATTATCTACCGATCCATAATTATTTAAATACTTAGAACATGAAGGGTTTTCTTCTTTTTGCCTTTTCAGTATTGTAAACTTTTTTTTTTTCATAACATTCACCTATTGAACAGAGACAAGATTTTACCTGCAGTATATAAAATATCAGAGTCTTTTGGTATGGATCAGCATGTTTATAATATATGACTCTTTATACTCTCATTTCAGACTGAATCTTACCACCTGAGATCTTTTCATAGAATGTTAGGGGTTAGAAAGGACGTCTAGAGATCATTGAGTCCAACACCCCTGCCAGACATCCCAGATGCAAGCACACACAAATCTTGCCACATTGAGTTATACACTGGCTTATAATATTTTTATATTGAATATATATCAATTTATATATATATATATTATAGTGCCTATAATATGTATTATATGTATATATGTATTTCATATATATGTATGTGTGTATGTGTGTTTGTATAATATAAAACAAACTTATACAGAAGTGGGCCCATGACCACCTCATGAAATTCAACAAAATGAAGAGCAAGCTCTTGCATTCAGGTCAAGGTCTATGAGAGATTCCAAATTCCAACTCAGCACCTGACAACTCCTCCACATGGGAAGGAAGGAGGACAGCGAATCCATACAATACTATCCCACCTCAGTCCTGAGTGGATTCTACATCCAAATTCCTACAGGTTGCTCAAATTATGAAAGATCACACATCTGAGAAGCATTACAGTGACACGGCTGCACAACATGACGTTTTACACAGATCTGCACAGCTCCTGTGACATTCACAGCTTCTACCACTGAGGCATTAACCTCATGAAAGCAAAGAATGATGGCAATGAAGTGCATAGCAATTTAAAAAATACATTTAATTCACTGTCACATATATACTGTGGCTGTAAATATTTTTACCATTATAAAACACCAAATGTATCTGGGCAAATATATTATTATGCACTATTTCTTAATAAACTGTGTATATTTTTATAAGAAAAAAAAAAAAAGTTACGATGGGAGGACTGCAAGGGATATTCCAAGACTGCATCAATGAAAAAGCAGTTCAGAAAACAAGATCAGGACACACATATTCCCTTTCTTTTTCTACTCCTTTATACCCTTCCCCTCTTCCTGGTCTACTGCTTACTGTCTAAACCCACTCCATCCTCTCAGACCTAGCCAGCCTCTTCCTTTTCAGTTGCTTTCCTCCAAGTCCTTCTGTCCTTGCCCAATCCCTCTGGCTCTTCTTCCCATTCAATTAACCCTCAGCAAGCCACCATCCCTCAACTGTTCTTCCCTTTCTTAACTGCCTAGATGTCTTACACATGCTAAAGGCATGGAGGAAAAAGTGTGGATGCTCTGCAGCCCTATCCTGTCCTGTTGCTGAGCAAGTGCAGTAAGATGGGCTGGCAGGACATGCCAGGGAAACTCACTGCTCCTCACCTGCCCCCTCCACGCTCAGTAGCTGGAGGGACTCCCAGTACAGGGGGTATTTGCAGGAGCCATGTGCTCATCTCCTACAGATTCAGGATGACTGCTTTCTGTATAAAAAAGATACTACCTGAGAGTCGACAGCCAACCAAAGGAGCACAGTATGCACCACTTCATCTTCCTAGTTCGGTGCAAGACCATGGCAATCTACTTCCCTCCAAAGGCCAAGGAGTGAGCCTGGAGAAACTGGCTGAGGGACCCATGGCCTTCAGAAGAGTTACTTTTAAATATGCCTGAAATTTTACTTTGCAGTGTTGAATGACCTAGACAACAGATAAGCCTCAGAAACAGAGAACATCATTTGTCACACCAAAGTAACAGCAAATACAAAGAGAGTGCCACCATGAGGTAAACTGACCCACATTTCTGAGGATGAGTTGAGGCAGCTTTCCAAGACCAGTCTGTTACCTGTCTAACAAATACTTAGTGTATTGCATGCACTAAGAACTGTGGAGAGGAAAGTCAACTCTTGTTTATCATGATATATAATGTTAGATAATGTATTTTCAAAGACCTGTTATGTATTTATCAAAAGTTGCAGAGGTGGGAAGGAAACTCCAAGAGAGTTGTTCTGATCCTTTGGGTATGCATTTTATGTTTCTCTCATATTTGGCCATTTAATAGGATGGATTGATGTAAATCAAATTGTTCAAATCACCAGTTTTAATAACATTTTAAACCAGTATGCAGGAATCTTTTATTTAAAGAGTAGATTTTTATCTGGTTTTGTATTTGCCTAAGCAAAAGTTCTTTGTCACTGATTCACTGAACCATTAGGCTATGTTTCTGCTTGATAAAATGTGAGCTCTTACATTAAATTAGTTGTTGTTTTCTGCTGTTGTGAAATGTACATTTTTTTTTTTAATTTAAGTTTGGTATATTTCTTTTTTTTTTTTAATGCTGTATTTTTTATCTTGTTACATTACATTGACTTTAGATTTAGATTCAAAATAGTATTTTAAACCTATCTTGTATTTAATAGATTATTAAAGCATCTAAAGTTTAGTCTTTTATTATACAAGGACTATTTTACTCCAGTGAATGATCTGGTTAATAGCTTCTCATAACCAGAGGTGTATTTTCAAACGTAGCTAAGGATACATACAGACACATAAAGAAGTATCCTCCTTCAGTTCCTAAAATGAGTGAGGTACTTGACTACCAGGGAAATAATCTGGAAAACAAATTAGATTGCCCTATTAGTTACGACTGGAGTTTTCAGCCTTGAATTAGCATGTCCACTGAGGAACAACAGAAATCTGTTTCTGCTCTACAGGAAACAACATAAACATGTTCCTGTAGAGCAGAAATATATTTCTGCAACAAAATACAGGTAAATAAAAGTATTCACTCTAATTAAAAATGTTTTAAAGACAGTCACTTAAATGGATGACACAGCACCATTTTTACAAAGTATGACTAGAGTCAGAAATTTAGCATGTCTTCCTTTGATTCTAGCAGCAATTGAAAAAAAAAAAAAAAAAAAGCAGAAGCTTTTGTTTCATTGATGTTTCATTGAAGAGAATCCACTGATGCAACAGGTATGTTTTATCTATTTTAAATTCTTATAATAGGCTGTGGCAGTTTTATATCTATGTAAGTATTTTCAAACACTAATGCTATGTTTAAGGTGGGTTATTTTGAAAAAGAAATCCTTTCCAATATAAATAACCTCATTTGGAATTTTAAAAGCATACATTATTTTTCCTTAATACTATTTTAGATCAGACTCATCTTGAAGTCTGGATATCTAAAGCCTAAAAATACGTCAAAGGTTGTATCTTTAAAGAATTCTGTGGCATTAAGTAGTGATGTTTTAACTCATTCCTCTCATAACACAGGAAAATGTACATGGTACAATACTTCACAAACCTCACAAATGAGTCTACTTATTTACTGCTAAGTCTTGCAGCCTTGCAATAACCTATTTGTATCATTAAGGATGAAAGGATTTAGGCAGAAAATTGAAAGAAGTTAACATAGCTTGGAAATCTGGAGCAACAATACCACATGTTAAACATAACATTTGTCTTAAGTACAAGCTTGTATTTTTTATGGCAATAAAACAAGATCCTTAAATTATATATTTCAGAAACACATAAGCTTTTATTCCATGACTCCTGTTATGTTATTACCTTTGCATCAGTTAGCTAAGTATATGCTTACTTTTAGGAATGTGTTACACATTCTCTATTTAACACAGCAGATAAACATGTGCTTATATCCTCTTCAATCAAGTAGGCTTGCTCCCTAAAGCACTTTTATTGCAAATTCATTGTGTTAAATCTATGTTTTTCTTGTTTCTACTGCTATGCATTTCCTACTGTTTCTGTTGTATGGCACAGTTACAAATGAGTTACAGTATTTAGTGTTAGCTGACATTAGCTACCCAACTCTAATCTTAAAGATTACTGGCCAAAAGTGGAACAAGTCCATAGTGCCAAGGTATTTTTCTTAAATATATTTTTACTTTCATTCTGTACAATGTTTCTCCATAATTGGACTCTTTAAAAAAATGGATGGTGCAATTTCTAAGACTTGAGAGCACCGTTAATACTTTCTCATGCAAGCACTTAATGGAATCTGCATGGTAGAGCTGAAGCAACACACAAATTAAAATTCTGCTTTCGGTGCATGGAAAATGTATTCCTATGTCAAAATTATTTCTGTTTCCTAATGTGTTAGTTCCTCCAGATCTGGAAGGACTTGAGAGATGTTCTGATTTAGGACAACTACACACACTCATATATACCATCCCTCCATTATATTAAATAGTTGGATTCAATATGTTATTTCCCTGCTTGGAACATCAACTCAGGCATACTAGAGTTCCTGCTCCTTTCTATATAACCAGATAGGTAACATCTTGTATAAGGCAGTGTCTCAATAGGAACCCTGAGACATTTTCCATATGCATTTTGCTTTCTGTGATTTTTATTTTTTTTTTTTTAAACTATTACTGTCCTAAAGCAGGACTAACTGTGATATAGGACTACCAGAAACAGTTTCTTTTGAAATCAGGACAATTTCCAACAGCAGGTTCAGTGTGTCTTGTGCCTCAGATCCACAAACACAAGAACTTTGCTCACATTACTGCTGGCTCTACCAGATCACACATTCTGTTGTTAGCTTTATTTACTTGTGAAGTCGAATCCTGAAGTCTGGGACTGGATGGTTCCTTATGGCCTGTTTCTTATGATTTAAGAGAAAGAGAAGGTAGGCTGTTCTTTGCCATTTCTCCTGAGGAAACCTGACAGAAAAGCCTCAAAGACCAACACAAGATGAATTGCTTCCGATTCCACAAAACATTCTGCAGAATAATAAAGAGGGTCGAAAACATAAAACCATGCATGACAGTCAACTTTCAGTAAAAAAAAAAACCAACCCAAAAAACCAAAACTCAAACCTGCCACAGGTTTTTTTTGAGCTTTCTAGGAGGTGTGCAGTAGAAAAACTAAGATCCACAGGTTTGGAGTGCACCAAAGGATGAACTGATGCTGCACAGAATCATAGAATGATCTGAGTTGGAAGGTATCTCCAAAGGTTATCTAGTCTGACCCCGCTAGAGTTAGCAGGGGCATCCTCAAGTAGATCAGGTTGCCCAGAGCCCTGTAGAGCATCTAGCAGAGTAATTCGCATCAATAAAGTCCTCTTACTTATTGGACAGCTTTGCCATAATTTTCTGTATTTTAGAATACACTTCACAGAATGACAGAATCACAGGATCACAGGATGTTAGGGGTTCGAAGGGACTTCTGGGAATCTTCGAGTCCAACTCCCCTGCCAGAGCAGGACCATTATTTACAGAAAACCTGAAGACATGACATAGGAGGAACTGCAATCTTTCCTTCCTCTCCATTTCAATATCATAATTTCAAAGAAAGAGTACTCTGAGATGACAAATTACAGTGTGAAGGCATTTAAATATGAAAACTAGCAGTACAGTTCGAAGCACAGTTAGATTCTTACACAGTTTTAATAGAGGCAACTGATTAACCTTAAGAATGTAAGTATATAAAAAAAATATACAGTCTAAAGAATGCAAAGAACAAGAATATATGGATTATCCTGGAATTACTTTCTATATCTTTATGAATATCAATCAGGTTAAATGTTTTGGGTTTGATTTACCAAAAGTATCACATTCTAAAATTACACATACTTACGTACTACTCATATGCATACGTATTATATACACATGTTGCCATATAAATGTTGCATATTACAATATAATCCTAAAGATCTAACAATTTGAACAATTATAGTCAGGTGCAAATTGTAGGGAACTGCACAATAAAATACTACACAGAAGAAATCAGTAACTATAATCTTCCTAGGTAAGAGAACGCATCTATATTGCACCCATCACTGTGACTGAAGGGCAAGCAGACAAAGACACATAAGCTAAGTTTTAACTAAGTTACTGGGCACTGCCAGTTGTGATAGACATAACTCAGGGCAAAGTACAGAAGTCAAAGAATTTGGGTAACTATTCAGGCAGTTGAGATTTTACTGTGCTCTACAATGCTGCAGATACAGCAATAACAGCACACACACAAGCTAGTTTAAAGTTAGCTACCATAAACCACATGAAATTTACTTCTCTTCATTTGACTAAGACTGCAGCCCTTCTAGGCAATTCAAGAGGGAATACAAGCTTTACATCACAACCTAAATCTAAGGCTTAAAGTTAATTTCTTCTCTGGATCAAGCTCTTTCCAGAGTTTTCACACTGAAGTTGTTGATGAAAACTACTTAATATGGCCTTATTCGGTCTTTCTTTTTTGAGCACACATACAAATTTTGATGGGACATGACATGCTGCTGGATCTGGGTAGCAATTCATCATTCCTTCCAGCCTCAGATTTCTCAGGCAGTTTAATAGCAGAGACCCCAGTGCTAACATTTGTTTTTTATAAAGATCAATTGTTTTCTGTCTACAACCTAGCTAGGCACATCATCAGAATTAAGTTGGTAACCACTAGGATGGTACTGCATGTTCCTCAAGATTGTATTTCCAAGTATTTGGCACATAATTACACACTATTCTAGGATCAAAACATCCAACTTCTCAAAATATCTCCTATATAAACTACGACATCAACAGAGAGGTGTACTTTGTTAAATAAAAGAGACAAAGATTGGCATGCACAGGCGTTAAGCTTGGTAAGAGAAAAATATCCAGAAGCAATAGTTAGTGTGGCCAAAGAAAGACAGATGAGAAAGGGTAAAGGTGAAGTGATCATAATGTGGAGAGTAGAAAAATAAACTGATCCAATAATGACAGATCTACAGCCAACAGTAAAAATGAGGGAAAGGAGACCACATGGAAGAAGAGCCAAAGCCAGCAGGTGGAACTATTTACTGGGAACAAGAAGAGAAAATCAGTTTACAGATTTAAAATAAATCCTTGAGTTATTAAGACAAATAGTAGTTTAGAGGTCAGTACTAGAAGCATCTATGGCCTCTCACTGGAAATACCCTCCTCTGAGTAATGCTCTGTTACTGCTATCCCTGAAAGACAGCCCATATTAGATTTGCTAACTTATCTCTAAATCCAGCATCAAGCTTTCGTTATTATAAACAATAATATATAAACACTTCTTATCATGTAATACAAGGCGAATGTTCTATTCAGGCTTAAAAGAGCTACATGGCTGCAAAGGCTCTATACAAAGTAATACAAAGTGACTACAAAGTCATTTTGAGCCTAATATGAACACTCAGAGATGTAAAATCCACCCATTCAGATTCTCTTTCAAAGAGAAGCTGTCTGATATAATTCCTATAAATTGCGCTTTGCCTCAAAAGAATCTTCACATTGTCTTCTCATAACTTAAAATATTTGCACAGTTGTGTTGAGGAGGATGTATAGGATGTTTGCTTCTTTGACTTACTGGCATACTGCAGGGTATTTTAAGTTTTCAATACAATTGACTGTTTCTTTGTAGATTAGTTTGATATCCACTATGTAGAATCAATGCCCTGACACACTTCCCAAAATTAGCTACAGTTAGCAGGGCCCTCTTTGGACATTTACATATGTACAAGTTCTCCTTTTTTTCTAAGATCTGTAAAGAAAGAGAAAAAAACCAAATCATACTGACTGCACCACTATGCAGATAGAAACTATTATTTATGGAAACAAATTAATTAAATAAGACAGAATACATGTTGTACCAGATAACTATCAGCTGTGACTGCTCTAATTCTGACATATA
>WBNM01016629.1:33596-45015 GCA_013399055.1 Ramphastos sulfuratus | reverse complement strand
AAAAAAAAAAAAAAAGGCTAATAATCAAAAATATTTCTAGGGGCATATCAGGACTTCTGTGAAATTACATTCTGGTATTTTAGGATATTTCCAATTCCCCAATAAATTAAAGATTAGACCACGTGTGTCCCTGCATTTGGAAACTATATTTTCCCTTACTAGTTCAAATCTGCAAATTTTGTAATACCTGCTCTGAAAGTCATATAAATAAACCTAACAGATTTTTTTCTCTTTTAGTCTTTTGATGTGAAAGCCTGTAACACTATTTTGCATAATCTTCCAAAATTTTAACTTCAGTTTTAAATCACTAGGAAGAAATATTTTTCCCATAATATGATATATGATCAATTTAAGTAACAGTAAGTGCAATCAAATGCAATAAGAAGTTTTACATTCAAGTTACATATCATCAGTATTCTTTATGGCATCAGCTTTTGCCACAGGTGTAGCAGCTGTGGATTTTTATGTCACTTTTTAATATGCACTGCCTGTACAGTACGAAAAAATTAATTTCCTCTTTTGAGGAGTTAAAACGCAAGTTTCTACTGGTTTAGAAAATAAAACTACTAAAACTACATACAGAAATGTAACTTTTGTCAATGCCTAATTTGAAACTTTATATAATAAACAAAAAAACCCCCTATTACTAGTCTCCATCCTTTTAAATAATCACAAGGACAAAACATTCAAGAAACAAAACTTCTGTTTCTACATCACCAGGATAACTTGAGTGCTAGAATCATGTTTTTGCTTTTGTAAATATTATTTTATATCCATGAAATGCTAATGGTAAGTGATAGGCTAAAAAGAGAAAACTGCTTTGGAAAAATAATTTTAAACATCATCAACTGAAACAGCTTCTTACCAATAAATTCCCATAAAACATTTAAAAAAGATTATCTTGGTAGAATCGACTTAATGAATACTCAAAATGCAAGCTCAAATCTACTCTGTAAAGCAATCATGTTTTTTTAGCAACTATTTTGACCTTAGTGACACAAACAATTAATTCTACAAACTTAATATCAAAATAAAATTCTACATCTAATGCAGAATAATCTGTCAATGTATTTAATCAAGGATATGCTTTTTTCCATGTATTATACATTCTAGTATCAAAGACTGATTTTTAACAACAAGAAAAAAAACTGAAAGTGAAAACCTCAGAAGCGTACAACGTACATGAGACAGAACATTTCATTGTAAGCTAAAAAAGCAGAAGAAACAAGTCTGAGCAGGTTACAGTTTGCATCATATATTAATAATAAAAATCTACATTCACTTTAGTAATATTTATAAATTGATAAATAGCGACAGTAAGATAGAAAGTTGCTTACATTCTAGTCGTACATCTTCAAAACTGACCTGATGACTTGTGACAGCCATCAATCCATTTATCAGCAAGTGGATATTACAATATATTTCAGAATACTGTCAGTCTCTCTTGATAAATGGAAAAGGAATAACCCCCTGATTTAAGTCAAATCTTTCTACATAAAGATCACAACATTGTTCATCAAGCCAGTAACAGAACCGTCCAAACTCCGTATAATTGCTTACAATTAAATCTTGTATTTTAGTTTGTTTGCTTTCTTTAAATCCACTCATTTTGATCATAATGCTTGAATATGTAACTCGAAAAATTTAACTTAGCCTAGCTCCTCTTCGTACATAGCCCAGTATTTCTCATGTTTAACTTGTCCCAGTACATATTCATGCCACACAGTGAGTTTATTTTGTGATTTTACTTAGTTGATATAGCTATCTTTAAGCATTAGCACTGCCTTATGTAGCTGCCCACTTGAAGGCTATGTGTTAAAATCAGAAACCATTTACTTGTTTCCTTTCCAAAAGCTGTAACAAACTTGATTTGTTTATTTGAAGGCCCCCAATAAAATGACTTAGAGAAGCCAAAACCAGAATGTTGAACTATGATGATATCAGTACATTGTATCTTGCACATATGTAAACAATAGAAAAATCTTAATATTATTAATTGCAGGTACAATGAGGTTTGCTCTGTTTCTGTACTTGCCAAAGTTTGTTAGGGAAATTGTATATCACAAATAACATTTTAGAGAGTTACTACAGAGAAAAACTGCCATAATTTTCCTCTTAAATCATATTTCAAAAGACAAAAACAGGGAAAAAATAACAGAGAAAAAAAGAGGAGGAAAAGCACAAGTAGCATAATGCTATATCCATTATCTAAAGGACATCCTACTGCATGTTTACTAGTGTTTATGTTACACATCAACATATTTTATAGAAGGATTTATATGCCTAACTCAAGTTGTATTTAAATCCTATGGTGCAGACCGTACCATAAAATGCCTCTTGAGTCCTATTAACTGTACCCATGGTTTTACTTTGCCTGTCTGCTTATTTAAGATCTAATCACAGTTTTGAAGAAAAGATTGTCACTTCTAAGCCTGTCCCTTCAGAACCTGTCTGTTATTAGTACTCAACTGAATATTTTCATCTTCAGTTGTTATTCTCTGTGGTCTTTGCAAATGCTGTCTGCTGGAATCTGTGACTGTATGGACAAATTGGCTACAAATGCCTAGGACTGCTGCTTGGAGAAACATGTAAGTGGCACGTTGCTGTGGTGGTATTTTTTGTATTTTTAAACTGTTTAGCTTAAATTTAGTTTCCTAAACACTTTCACCAATCATACACATTCTCTCTCAATAAAGACTTTAAAATGCTGTTATAATCTGAACACCTGAATAGAGATGACAGCATGTTTTTCAACATTAAATTTATATATATATATGTGTGTATATTTTATATTGACGAACTATATACACAGTGTATATACAGAGAAGCGATTGTGAGAGTGTGCATAGATATGCATAAGCCTGCCAAGAACTTAATCAAGACACTGAGCACTTTAAGTGCTCAATTGCTAAAACAGAATACACTTGAAATTAAAGCGATGCACAGATTTAAGCCTTAACAACTCCCATTTATCAGTCTACAACTATTTATTTCCTCCACATTTTCTGTCACCATTTAAAAAATTTAACTGTAGTATGTACATTGCTTAATTCAGCACTAAGAATGATTCCCTTTTAAGAGCTATTATGACCTGTTATTTCAGAGGCCCATATACATGCAATTGATCTATCATGCTAAAACCTGTTTCTATAAAACACAATTTTTCTAACATTTTCTCTTACAGGAAAACACTTTCTCTTCATTAATCCAGTACCTGGCACTGTAATGAAAAACCTCACAATTAACAAATAAAGACTGAAATCCAAAGGTGCTGAGTGGCCTCAGCAGACAAGAGAACCAGATAAGTGAAGACTTTCACGAGTTCAGAGCAGGTGCTGGTACTCTGAAGAATTAGACCCCCAACTGTTTACTAAACAAACCATTGTACTATTGCAGTGAAGCCCCAATCTGCATCCCCGCATGCCGGGGTGGGGGGAGAGGCAACTCTTTACGTAGACAAAGTAGAAGGAATTATGTTTGTGCAGGTTTTAAAAGGAAATCTTACAACTGACAAAAGTTAATTGATTGCATCTTATAATTAGGTGGTGTCAGCAGTCAGACAATGATTTCATCTTATAGTTTCAAATATAAAAGCTGTTCTACTTCAACTCATTGAGGAAACAAACAAATTGGAAAAAAATATTTTAAAAGTGAGAATGGAAATATGCCTACAGAAAAGCTGTTTCTCTCTGTTCCCATATTTTCAAAATTACGCATCCCAATTACACTCGCATGCACGCACAGACAGGTACATGCTCCTTTTAAAATTATTTCTGTGATTCTGAACTAACCAGCATTGTTTATTTACACCTATGACAGAAAAACATCTTTATGGTGAGAAGTCACTCTGGTCCCCTCACTCAGCTCCGACTTTGGAACAATTCATCGCAAGTGAAGTCTCAAGTAATGTGGCCCTCTGGTGGAAAGCTCTGCACCACGTCCTGCGCGACCAAATAGCACCGTAAACGAACAGATTCGGAAAACAGGTACTGCAAGGCTTTGGCACAACTTTTACAAATAGGCTGCGGGATTTTAATCACCAGGCGAGCGTGGTGGTGTGCAGTAATATCAGCAAGATGCTGCTGTCACGAAAACAGGACCCTTGCATTTCATTATTAACATGCACAAAAACAACAACAAATAATACCCCATGCTCTTCACTTGCACGACACTTCACATTCAGTACGTACAGAGGGTCTGCAGAAGTATGCCCCTCTGAAAACAGCCCTTTATTTGTTTAAAAACAAACAGGAAGCAAAACAAACTTACCTGCTGTTGTTGCAGATGCAGCAGTTCTACTGTGCTTACTTCAGTGCTCGTGTCACCACTTGATCTTCCATCTCTGCTGCCAGCATCTAATTGGCTGCTTAGAGTGCTCATTCCATTTTGATTCATTGAACTGTTGCTTATTGTCTCTGTCGCAGATTCCTGCATCATGACTTAATACCTAAAAGTGATTAAGAAGTATCAATTAACACACGCGTTACACCTTCACACTTCCATTATCAAGATGTCCCTCTCTGCCAATTACACAGACAGCATCTTTAGAAGAAGAAAAAAGCCTCTCGGAGCCGTTTACCAAGAAATGCGATGCAAACTCTGCTTTCATCCGGATACTAATCACCAGAATTATGGTTTCTATAAGGAATCTTTGTGTGCTTACATTTAATGGCCAAAATAACACACCATGCACACAGCATGGTCAATAGCATTTAAGAACAACTACGTTTTTAAGTCTACCTATAAAACCAGTTTAAATGAAGGCACGATTTCACACGCTGCTCTCTATTTCCTGTTATCTAGCTTTGACAACCATGGATGACTATACAGCCTTATTTAAAATATTCACTATCTTGATTCTGTCAGAATTTTACAGCATATCTTATGCAAGGCTGTTGTTTAATGATGCACAGCTAATCATACAAAATTAAAATTTTGTAAGGGTGTTACAAATCATATGGTATCAACCAATGATAAATAGTATAATGGGCTTCTCCTTTTTTGTGACTAAATAAAATTTTGCCTCGGAGGCATTTTAAGAAAAAGCTCCTGCTGCAAACACGTCAGATATTGCCTATTTTTTTAATCAAACGGCTGATATTCATTTATTTTTCTGACATTTAAAACATTTAATACTGTCCTTCCTGGGAAGTAATTAAGCTTATGCATGAGCAGCAATCAAACTGTTCACTTGAAGATGACTTAAAACTCAATTTTAACATAGGCAAATAAATGAAAGATATAAAATTAATTTTCCAGGCATGTATTAGATATGAAAGCTGGAAATAAAATCTATCAAGAATATCACTAATGATTGTGCTAAAAACAGCATAAATTATGCATATTACCTTCTCTACAGTAATAAATGTTTTATCATTTTCACTGCATAAATATACTGTACTTTCAGGATAGCAATGAGATGTCCTGCCAAGATCAGTTGAAATCTTTGCAGTAAATAAAAAACTAACGTGCCCTTACAAACCAGAATTTCAAGGTGCATTTTGTATCTGTAATATGGAAAGGTCAACATCTCTTCTCAGAGCCACTAAAACCCTCTCCTGCTCTCACGGGGTCAGAATGGACTTCACTTTCCTTCATCCTCACTCCCGATGTACTGAGTGAGTGCCCATAACAACCTGGCAGAGCTATGACTTTAAAAGACACCTCTGAAGGGAAAGAGATGTGTAAGCAAACTCAGGAAAAGAAACAAAGCTTGCTGCTTAGCCAAATCACCGAACTTAGTTATTTGTTCCCTTGCAAAGTATGAGCAATACCCTTTCTCAAAGAGAAAAAAAAAAAAAGGCAGGAAATAGATCATTACAACTTCAACGTGCACAAGGTATTAATCAAAATACTGTATGAATTAACACATGTTAAGTGCATACAAGGTAAAGTAAAAGTACATATTGTGTTGGGGAAAAAAAAAAAAAAAAAAAAAGAAGTTAAAATACTACAAGGTGAGCTTTCCAAAGATGGTCTGGTCAAAAGCAGGGAGGATGTAAAAAACCCAAACACAGTTAATATAAAGGAGGGCAGCTGTTATAGCACAGAAAACAATAGCAACACCAGATGTGTTTACGAACAAACAGCCCTTCTTAAACACTCTTACAAACATCAGCAAAGAAAAATAATAGAAATGGAAAATGTGATCTATGCAGTGATGAATTTTACAAGGCAAAAAACAAAGCTAATACTCTTTTCTGAGATTAGGCAGCTAATAAGTATTCAAATTAGGCATAAATTTTACATGTACAATGTTTAAAATATTCAGAGAAAAGGGTCTGATTGCCCTTAGTAGTTATATGAAAATTCTAATGCGGGTACGCCACAACTGTGGGAGTAGACAGCCCTTTCTGATTTTTACAATATTTACTTTCAATAAAAAGACACATATATCAGAGTGGAAATCTATTTAAAATGCTTCATCAACTGTATCGTTACAAGGATTTGGAAATTCAGGAAATTCAAACATTAATCCTCTTTTAGTCAAACAAAGATTTAACCAACAGACAGGTTCATCTTTTACAAATTTGAGCGTTAGACAACAACAGTGGTACATTTAGCCAAGCGCATTAAAAGGGCAAAAGGGTGTAAATGTCGGATAATCAAAACGTTAGGAAACACTCAGAAATTTAATAAATAAATACATCGGCCCCCTTGCTTTTACATCCCCCCGATTCTTTCATTACAATTAGCAGAGAAGGGTTAAACATCTTCCAGTTCATATTAACCAAAGGGGTTTATGTCTTGTGGATTTTGTATCCTTGCAAAGCCCCGGAGTGTAGTTCAGGCTCTGCATTTTAAGTTAAAGTGTCTGTGAGCCGGCAGAATCGGCTTTAACATAACATGACCAGTAACACTAGTCTGGCAACAGAAAACAACAAATCTGACCCAACAGCTCTGCACAGAAAGACTCAAACTACAGAGTACCACTACCGGAAAGGGTTATATATTTGGAAGTGAAATGGAAGAAATACTGAAGAAGAATGAGTCTCTAGGATTTTGTGTTAAAAATAAAATGTTTGTTTGTTTTCTAGTCGCAACAGGGCATTTCTAAAAACAGTACTGAAACTTTGGCTTGAATAATACTCTATGTTGGTTATCTACAACCCCCTTCCTACTGCCAGCACCTAAAAAGAGGCTGCTGAAAAGAGAGCGAGCACAGAATCTTTTTTCCTTTCCCTTCCTTTCTCTTGCATACAGACACACACACTTGTGCATGTAGAGCTATATGCATGTGTATGTATGTATGATCAACTCTAAAACCTCACAAATTAAAGCACTGAAAACATCTAAATAAGACTAATTTCTGATATCTATGTATCAGTAATTACAGTTATTGATGGCAGAATAATTTGAACCTGCAACATCTAACTAAGCAAACTACTATACTTCTTTCCTTGCTTTTTTAACAGTAGTGCAGGTTGTTAACATAATAATCATAAATAAATATGAAAGAATTACAATGACTGCTGGTACTATGGCTCAAAGTTTAGTATTTCAAATACAGTAAGAAAAAATGAACAGGTCCCTGTTTACACACATTCATACACACTCACAGTTCCTAATCCTTCTCTTTTTCTCTTACTGTCACACTCACTGTCACTCACAAGCATGCCTACACAGGCATACATGCACACATGCATCCACATTCACAGGCATTCACCAGCACCTACTTCTGCTGTGATTCCCAAACTCCTGTCGCCAAAAGTGAGATACAAACTCTGCTACTGGGTATTTTAAACAAAGGTATGGGGAAAATAGTTGCTGTTCTTTGCAAGAGAGAATGAAATTATATATTATTATAGTATGCTGCTGTGCTGCACACTGAATGCCAATTCTGCCAGGGTAACCACGCAATCACCCATAGCATAAAAGAAATACTGGTCCTGTGAAGTTACAAGCTAGAGTTTTACTTTTCTCCCCTGCTGCAAACTGTCCATTTTCTGTGCACGTGCATGCACGCACACACGCACGCATGTGTGTTTTAAGATGGCAAGTCACTGTACAGATACTTATTCTCTACACCACTTCCCTTTTGAAACATTAAACTGACACTGGAACTGACTGCACAAGATTGCATTTTCTCTTCCTAAACAACTTGAATTGAAAGGTTACTTAGTGTAACAATATTTACTTGCAGAATTGTGTTGTTACCAAGGGTATAATGGATGGTGGCTATGCAGGTTTACGCAAGAATGAGTGAAGCATGAGGCATTAGCCATGTGTTTGACATGTTTCAAATTGCTATAATCCAGCATTAAACACACCCAGCAATTCATGCCATTTCTTGCAGCCATAATCTTGAATAAAGCATGCACAACCACTTATTAAATAAATTAGTATATGACTCCCTGTTATAGTCACAACAGTGCTTTTGTGTTTATTTTGCATCAAGATGTGGTCTTTTATTTGTACAAATACCAGGATCCAGAGCGGTAGCTTAATTAGACCTCCTTACTTTATGATAGGGTGTACCCAATGCCTGTCTCGCGGAGTTCGTCCCACCCTGCCAGGTACTGGTTCCGCTGGCACCCAAGTCCCCTGCACAATGGGTTGCTAGCTGCTACCGCTCCACTGGCAGGTGGGAGCAGGTGCGCAGCACCAGAGCTACCGCAAGGGGGCGTTCCGCGCCCGGCAGCTCACCCCGCCCCGCCGCGGGGCATGCTGGGCGTACGGGCCCTGCCGTGCTTGCGCCCGGGTGCCCCTGGGGCAGGAGCCGCCGCTACGTCGCTGAGGCAAACCAGAAGGTCATTCCCTAGGCCCCTAAGGAGAAATTATGTCTGTGCCCTTACGGAGAGGAGAGTGCACTGTGTGCTGCCCCTCAGTACTGGAGATACGGAGGCTGGCTGCCACCACCACGAACCACCACCAGAAACCAGAGCAACTGCCTGCCCTGCTCTGGAGTGAGTCCCTCAAACCAAGGCAACACTCTCCAACCCATAATGCTACACTGCCACTGAGATGCTTTTGTAGGTCGATGCACAGACAAGAGCAACCTGTAGTGCACAGTACCAGGAACTTGACACTGCTCCATGTGCCCATGGTTTCACCTTGTTCACTTCCTACGACACAGCCTAAACTTCACAACCTTTTAAAACTCGCCTATGATGTAAAAGCAGGCATGAGGAGCTAGGCTTAAATAATGGCAACTTTTGTGCTCTGCTGGAATTAATTTGTCATTGACACAGGGCACAATGCGTCTGAAGTTTTGCACCAATATGTTAAAAGTCTTTAATACTTAAGATTGCCTAATAAATCATAATGCCAAATATGAAGGACATAGCTGAATGTGCGAGAACAAAAAATTAGATGAGTATTTGTAAAGGCTTAGAGTTTTAGGTTTTTCTGGGTCTTTGTTGGTTTTGGTGGTTTTTTTTTTCACTGTAAGACATTTAGATTTCAAAGCTTGAGTTAAGCAGAGACATAAATTACTGCACTGCATGCTTTTAAAATAATGTGTGAATATGATTACAACACTAGGTCAATTTCTATTGGAATACTGTAAAATAAAGTACCTATAGTAGTATGCTTAATATATTACTATCTACTCCAAGTAACTTTTCTCGTAAAATGTATGCTCAAACACCTCATGCTGGAAGGTCTTTGAAGAAAACAGAGCTTCCAGTTGTTAGTTACTGGATGTTTCATAGCATAACTGGAAAGAATGCATATCACATTCACATCAGTGAGTGAAGTCAGCATGATTCAGGACAAAACCAGAATTTTCCTGGTAAAAAAATCATCTCTTCAAAGCCAACTAATCATGTTACTATTTACCCTCAAGACTGAAGATGGTAGTTGTGAGTAAATTAGCAGTTCAAAAATGGATGAAAAGGGCAGAAATGGGACAACGGGGTCTGGATCACAACGCAGAAAGCACTTCTATTGTGAAGAATTCAAGCTGCAATACTAAACTTTTAAGTGGGCACTCATATGGTAGGTCTCTGAAGACCATTTTTGAGCACAGATTTACAACAGAATTGACAACTAGATGAGTTTTATTTAATAGATACAAGAGCCAGCAGCTCATCACCCCCCACAACACACAGAGAGTGCCAGTTACAGAAAGCATGCATCCTTCCTGCAGCATTCTGTCTTAACAGGTGCACTCAGCTGGCATGAGGAGGCTTTAAGAAATCAGATTAATTGATTTGTGCTGAAGTTAACTGCAACTGAAAAAAAAAGCGTTGCCTAACATATTTATCTCTGTACTATAAGCCACAATTTGTTGCACTGTCTGTGTACTACAGCTTATTTATATATCAGACGCTTAAATGAACATCCTTTTAACTGACTAGCACAAGCAGTCAGATAAAGACATTGAAGGCAGAGTATCATATTCAATCTTAAACTAAAAGCTATCCTGCATTTTAAAGGCTGTATCTTTTCATTTCATGCCATCTCAATTCCTCAGGACTAATACAAATTGTAGGTCAGTCCTGGGCACAGTAATTGATCTGCCTTCTAAAATTCAGGAATATGTTGTCACCTCATCTGGTTATTAAACAACAGTTCACTTCCCCAAACAGCAAGTGAGGTCTAATTAATTTCCACCTGCTATTTATTTTCACTTAGTGGGAGAAAAAAAATCCCTACAAAGGCCATTGTTATGATATAAGTAGGTCTGTACAATACTGTAAGCTGCATACCTTAGACCTAGGATAGTGGCAAAAGCCTCCTAGAGTGCGTTACCTACAGCCCACACAGAAATGAGCAGCCAATTCAGGCTAAGATTCTTATTTGAGCAATGACAGCTTGGGAAACCCCACCTTGGAAAGCACCCTCCTCTCATTCCCTCTCTCTGTATCTATTTCCCGCTTTCCCGGTCTTTTTTTTTTTTTAAAAAAAAAAAAAAAGGGCAGTTCTCCAAGCTCTTGAGAGTAGGGAGACTTTATTACAGTCAATGGAGAATTTAATAGTGAGAAAGCATTAGGGCAGTAGGAAATAATTAGAACTGTGAGAGCTAGGGAAGACCTGCCTGGCAGGCAAATTTCCTTATAAAAAAAAAAAAAAAAAAAATTCTTACAGAGTCTGTAGGGCTTACAAACTGCAAACCCTTGGACAACTTTTTATACTCACTTGTTTGTTTGGGTTTTTTTTTGTTTTGGTTTGTTGTTTTCTGTTGGTTTTAGTGTTTTGGTTTGTGTTTGGTTTTTGGTTTGGTTTTTTTTTGTGAGGGGCTTGCCACAACTGTAACTCATATTTCTCCACTTCTGATCTTTGAATATCATGACAGTACCTTCACCTCACCAGACAGTCTTTGTTTAACCTCCATGCTTACTTGACTTCTTGCCAGACTTCCTGCACAATGCTTCCCTCCAGTATCCCCTGAGGGTTTTTTATACCTGTCCATAAACTAATTTTTGCACAGATGTTTTTCCTAGAGATTTCGGCACTTTCTACTTCCAGAGTACTC
>WBNM01016629.1:221-23329 GCA_013399055.1 Ramphastos sulfuratus | reverse complement strand
AAAAAAAAAAAAAAAAAAAGGCTGTGGTCTCCTGTGATGGTTCCACTCAAAACTCAGTCTTTCATAGTTAAGACTATGTCAGCGTTTACCCCTTTTTCTCCTTCAGAAGGTTAACAAACTGTTAGAAACTTATTGTACTTCAATTATATTTTTTTTTAAATTGAGCCCATAAAAATGGTTAGTTGTTTGACAATTCCATAATTAGCAGTAGTGAACAGAAACCCCTTTACCCATATGAATCCAAGATAGATGACATTTTGCTGTAAACTATAAATTGCCATCACAGCACAACCCAGGAACCAACTGGTTAATAACAGTTTTTATTTATAGCATGTGATCAAGGATACTGGATTAAAAACAGCAAAGTGGGCAATTTTTAAGGAATTTTAAATTCTCTGTTTGCAATAAAGTACAAATACGTTCTTTATCCAGTGCATTCATGAAACTCTGAGAGGTTTTGGCAATAAAACAAGAATAGGTTGGAGGGAGGTGCACCGATTTACAGCTCTGCTTTATACCCCTCACTCAGTAATAGAGATTGGTATACGCCTACCAGCAAGAGGGTAAAACAACTATAGATCTAGAGACATGGCAAAGATGGAAAGTGATTTTTCAGTTCAGTATTTACAATCCACTCATTAGATGACTGGCTCTTGTTGTTCATAACCATTTATCACTGGTATTTAATTCACAAAAAATATGCTAGTATACAGACATCTTTTCTCAAAGTAGGAAACTTGGGGGTATTAAACTGGGTGTGACTAGTAGATGGAGAGAGGTTCTCCTGCCCCTCTACTCTGGTGAGGCCCCATCTGGAGTACTGTGTCCAGTTCTGGCCCCCCCAGTTCAAGAGGGAAATGGAGCTGCTTGAGAGAGTCCAGTGCAGAGCCACAAAGATGATTGAGGGAAATGGAACATCTCTCTTACGAGAAGAGACTGAGGGAGCTGGGACTCTTTTGATTGGAGGAGACTGAGGGGTAACATCATCAATATTTATAAATACGTGAAGGGTGAGTGCCAGGAGGATGCAGCCAGGCTCTTCTCAGTGATGCCCAATGACAGGACAAGGGACAATGAGTGGAAGTTGAGGCATAGGAAGTTTCATGTAAACATGAGGAGACATTTTTTCACTGTGAGGGTGACAGAACACTGGAACAGGCTGCCCAGGGTGGTTGTGGAACCTCCCTCTCTGGAGATACTCAAAACCAGCCTGGACGCGTTCCTGTGTGATCTGATATAGGTGATTCTGATCTGGCAGTGAGGTTGGACTAGGTGATATTTTGAGGTCCTTTCCAGCCCCTGACATTCCGTGATTCTGTGAAACTTAATATAATCATTTGAGACTTTCAAGATGTATTCCAGTATATTCAAGACATGGACAGTACTCAAAAAAAAAAAAAAAAAAGCCATATCAGAAGATACCATTCACACTTTTGTGAATTGCAGCCAGGTATTCTGTATAATCCAAAACTGAAGAAAGAATTTTAAAAATCTCTGTTGTACACACAAGATATGAAAGAAGCTTCAATGACCAGTGAAAACCTCCACCTGAAAACACAGTTTAGTTTTTCAGTATGAATTGATATACTATCTGCCACATTGATTGTGGTAGTATTTACAATTTCACCAGAAATACAGAAAAAAAACCTCCTCATATCTCTTTTGCCTTTATCAGACCTTTGCAGTTAGCAATCAGCTACCAACACCAATCTTCATTTCTGGCTGTTCTGAATGAGCACCAGAGCCTACCGCCAACAGGCACAAAAGATGATCATAGGGAAAACCTATTTTCACCAACCCCCCCTAAGAGGTACCATTAAAACAATTCCTCCATTCTTAATTATTAAAGGACTCTCAAAATAGAACAAACTCTGACATTTCTTGCCTTCACAGCAGCCAAATTTGGCAGGCTCCCAGACTCTGGCTACATAGATACTCCTGTCTCTTGCAAAGCCAAAATTTCTGATGGGATATAGTAAAGCAAAATTATTTCTCATTTTTTAGCTGCAAGAAAAAGAATCATAAGTTCAATATGCTTCACAACTGCAAAGCAGGGGTCTTCTGCAACAGGAGAACCCCTCACCAGAGCAGCACAAGATTATCTTGGTAAATCCCAGCCTTTTCCTGTGTATGCTAAGGGAAGAATTAAGTGACACAGTGCTGTTCTTCTCAACATCACAATCACTCTAATTTACCTCTGTTTGCTAGATTTGCTTTCAAACAGTAGACTGCAATGTTATAGATTCCTTCCAATGGCATTTCACAGAATCTGGTTGGAAGAAATCGTGGTGATCATCCAGTCCAACCTTCGATGCAGCCAAGAACACTAAACCATGTCCCTAAGCACCAGGTCCACACATCGCTTGAACACCCTAACATTTACATACCTCCCTTCTCTCCTTGACAGTCATGATGGTTGGCAAAACAAATCAAATGTTTTTTGAAGATCTCACTCAACCGTAAGTTTTGTAACCTGCTCCCACACAAAATAAGGTGCTCTCTATCCTTTCTTCACGAAGGTCTGCCACAGCCTCCTCAGATCATCTATTCCTAGCTTCAGTTTTCCAGCTCCGAGTTCCTGTTCAGAGCCCCAGCTTACAGAGTTTGATTTGATCTTCCTGTACTATTTTGGTTCTGATCTGACAGACCAGTGACCTACTGAAGCTTTTTTCCATCCAGAATGAGGACTGAAAAGGAAGGCTTGAGAGGTCTGGATCTTACGCCTCTGGAGATTCCAAACAGTGCCACCTACCCAAGTGCCAGAAATCCTCACTCTCTCCAGTCATTTTACAAAGGCTTTTTACTCTCACATATGTCTCCAAAATAGCTAGGTTCCACATACAAAGACTTAATACATTGAATACAAATTTCTGACATATTTATATAACAAGTTACTTCACTGCTTGTAGGAAAAAGCGGCTGTTCTAGTGAGACCCACATAAACAAGGGTTTGAGCTCCCTCTGCAGGCTCCGTGTCTGTAATTAACTAAGAAAGGCTTTTCCCACGGCCACGCAGTCATAAACGAATAATGATCATGTGCAGAAACAAAAATGTTTTGACAGGATTTGGCAAAGCACTTGAAATTATCATTGAAGTTGTTCTTAAATGAGGCATTTGGGGAAAATTCTGACCTAGTACAAACAGGTGCACTTCACTGCAGTGAAGGAGCACCAGTCACTCTGCTTCAAATGAGTTCAGAGGGTTTTGTGTTAGTTGGACAGTAACTTAAAAAATAACTACAAGAGCTAGCATCTGGGGAAAGTGTTAGGAGAAAAGAATGCCATCAAGATAGAGTAGTAGAGAGATATATGTAAAAGATTAACTTTTAACTTTAATGAATAAAACAGATTATGCTATCCCACCAGACTTACACTGATTTAGTGCTACAGAGTATCTGCAGTGTATGAAGTATAAAACTCACAGAGACTTCTATCCCAAGTATCATCAGATCTGCACACTCAGGAGCTAAATCAGCTCTAAGTTTCACTGGAGCCACTAATGGAATTTCTACAGGATTAGGCCAGAAATGTGGATTTCTTTGACATTTGAAGTCCAATCATTAAAAAGAAATCTCCTTTCTAAAGCTGATAGCTTTTTTTTTTTTTTTCCCTTTTCACATTTTGGGGAAAAAGTCAGGATTTAGAGACAATGTACAGTCTTGGAAAAAGCTATTCATATTACACAATGGTAAGAATAAAAAGACAGAAAATGTATTTCATAAACAAAACTACAAAATAATGTGAAATTGAAATATATATATTTCTGTTTAATAGTTCTCCACTGATCCAATCTTTTGTTGTATTTCAACCCCAGTCTGTTCTGGCTGGGATTTCAGGTGTGAAGCCCACAAGAACAGAATGTAACAGTGCAGCAAAGAACTTCTTTCATAGCTGCAGACATCAGAAATACCAAACATACAAAAATATTAGACAACACAGGGATATCTAAAGATTCAGTCAGTATCTTTCTCAGTCAAGAGAAAAATTAAGATTTTGACTAGATAGAATTCAGCTATGTCTTGTAGAAGACAGTTGTATAGTCACATTTCTCATTAATAATTTCTAATTGACATTAAGCCAAAATTTTCCCTGATTTCAACTATTTACATGTCATATTACACTCTTTTCCTATTCTTCTATCTTTGAGGTCTGTGGATGCTAACGTTTTTAGATAATTGCCTTATTTTTGTACTGCAGTCTTTTAGAGGTAAGACTGTATCACACTGTGGAGAGATTTATCATCCCTGGTATGCAGGATTGCTCTCTCACTGTGGACCTCAGCAGCAGCTGGGACCTTCTTTCTCCAAAATGTCTTATTTCTGTTTGTCTTGATGAGATGTATGAAACCTAACTGGTAGCCAAGTATCAGTGGCGCTTCCCAGGGATCAGTACTTAGACAAAAGCTATTTAAATCTTTGTCAACACCCTGGGCAACAGAATGGAGTGCACCCTCAGCACTTCGTGGATGCCACTGAACAGTGGGGTGTGGAGTGGATATGGATACAGTATAGGACTGCTATTCAGAGGAGCTCAATAGGCCAGAGAAGTGAGCTGACGGAGCAAGTAACTGCACAAAGTACTGCAATTGAGCAGTAAGAACCCCATGTTAGAGGTGAGGAATTAACAGCATGCAAAGCATCTTTCCAGACTAAGTTCTGAGGACTCCTGACAGACAACTTGAACATGCCCTTGCAGCTAAGGCCACTTTTATACTATATTAGCAAAAGTATAGGTACTGCATCGAAGGAAGTGGTTTATTCTGTTTGGCATTCATAGCATGGCATCTGGAGTACTGTGCTATTTGCTTCTGTACAAGACACCAACATACTACAATGAATCCAGTAGAAAAGCATTTAGGTGCTGAGGGAGCCAGAATATCATGTATGGTGACAGCCTGGGAGTACTGGGCTTGTTGAGCATTCAAAAGAGAAGGCTATGTAAGGATCCCTTTACTATCCTCAAGAGGAATCAGATGTACACAGCAACACATAAAAATCACTGGACACAAGTCAAAACACAAAATTATCTGATTATATGATAGGAAAGAATCATTTGGAGTGGTCTAACACTGCAACAGCTGTCTGCCTTCAGAGATTCAAAATCGACTAGGAAAGATTCTGATAAGCTTGATCTGGCAGCTGTGCTTTGAGCAGGGCATGGGGCACCACCTGATAGCTTTCAAAAGCCCACCATTTTATCCATTAGCAATCCTGGCTAATGGATATCCTTGAGTACTGTAGACATTACCTGAGCCGTCTCTGGCTGACACATGCAATGGCCAGAGAATGCATAGAAACATTTGCTCCCCTTGTGTGCATGGATCAGCTCAAGCACACCAACTCTGCCTAACTAGGGACATGACAGGCTTCCCCACACATACTCAGATCTCTTCTCCAGCACCCACACAATTAATTTCCCTTGTGTTAGTCAAGACAAACTTCCTGCTAAAACTACTTAAGTTGATTCTGTGCCTGCATGTGGTTGCAATGCAGCTCAAATCATTTACAGCTAATTTGAGCAGCTTTGCATCAACTTAGGTAACATTGTTCTGATAACTCCTTCTCATTCTTATGCTGCACCTATCCTAACACTTTGGAGCAGCTGTTCCAAATGACTTCAGATATGGTTTTTAAAAAATCTATTTAATCTAAAATTAAAAAAAACTAACTAATAGTCAAGCTAGACATATATGTTAAGTTCTTGAATTGTCACAAAAAAAAACCCCACAACTTTTTTCTCACTGAAACCCTTCATGTTTGTTTTGGTTAACCAAGGCTCAGACTTAAATGAAATGTTTTACCTGTAGCAAGTCATAGTTACAAATTACATAGTTTTACATTATCGTTACAAATTCATGAACTGTTAGCTACTGACCTGGTGATCTGATACCCTGCTTATAATAGCACCCACATTTTGTAAAGCGTTTTTCATCAGCAGGTCACTGTCATTATCCCCATTTTTCAACAGATGAAAAAACTGAGGCATAAAATAAGGAACTGATTGGATCAAGGTCATGTAGCAAGCTAGCAGCAGAGACAGGAATAAAAACAAGGTGGCCTAAGACCTAGTGCAGTGTGCCTCACTGTCATTTCCTCACCCCAGCATCTCTTTTGTCTGGGTTCCTGCATTTCAATTCACCCTCTCTCAAGTGCATTAACTTACTTTGAGGCAAAAATACGCTAATTTTCTGGTTGTGTGACTGCTTCCTCTGTTGTGGCCTTTATGAGTACTAAAGATACCTTTCTAGATAGCTAAAATATGAAAGAAAAAATATGGCTAAAGAGATTATTGCCAGAAGGATCTAGAGTTCACCATTTGGCATCTTACCATATGGTTATTTACATTCCTTCTAACCAGCTTCAGATTCCAATTTATTTTCAGGTTAATCTTCACAAAATACTTTGTCAAAAATTAAAACAATACTGCTGAGTTGTTGTTGTTTGGGTTTTTTGTTGTTCTGCTTGTTTGTTTGTTTTGTGGTGGTTTTTTTTTTCCTCATATTGCTCACCAGATCTGTAATACTAACAAGTAAATAAGTGTATTTGACAGAAGAGATAACAATTTTTTCAAAGCTCCTCAGAATCCAGAGTGTCTCACTCAGAAGTCTAAAGGCAGGACTATACTCTGCAGTTAAATATAACACAAACCATCAGCATTCAAGCTAGCTGCAAAATGAAGCTCGGAAACTCAGTAGGGCTTTTCAGCATTAATACCAAGATGAGGATCTCTGCATGGACATACAGCTGCACTATGCAGAAGTACTTGAATGAATCAGCACTAGCTCATATAGAATGAGTAGGTACTACATCACTTTCCATTGTACAACACAAACACACTGAAATTGTTGAAAGTTCAGTTGCCACAGAGAAGCTGCAAAACAGCAATTAAGTGCCTGAAATACCAGGTGACACAGAAGCCTCCAAGTCTATGAAAGTAATCCAAAGCTTTGACTCCCTGGATGAAAAGACGTCACTCCAGTGCCAGTTCTGCTACTTCATATGCTGAGAGGTACCACGGTGATAGCCCCATACACTGAATGCAGTCAGCAGTTCACAGATTTGCACATAGGACACTTCAGAGATGCGAAGTTCACAGGGATTATGCCTAGCAGCATCAAGCATGAAGCACAGCAGCATAGGTGCTCTTCTTCAGTTGTTCAATGCCTTCATCAACGGCTTGGATGAAGGGGAAGAGTGTACCCTCAGCAGGTTTGCTGATGATACGAAACTGGGAGGATTGGCTGATACACTAGCAGGCTGTGCAGCCATTCAGCAGCATCTGGACAGACTGAAGAGCTGAACAAAGGGGAACCTAATGAAGTTTAACAAGGCTAAGTGTAGTGTCCTGCACCTGGGAAGGAACACCACCACATATCAGTACAGATTAGGGGATAACCTGCTGGAAAGCAGCTCCACAAAGAAGGATCTTGGATCCGGGTGGACGATAAGATATCCATGGGACAGCATTGTGCCCTTGTAGCCATGAAGGCCAATAGCATCCAAGGGTACATTAAGAAGAGTGCGGCCAGCAAGTCAAGGCAGGTTCTCCTGACTCTCCACTCTGTTCTCGTGAGATGACATGATGACACCAAGTTGGGTGGCAGTGTGGATTTGAATGAGGGTAGAGAGGCTCTTCAGAGGGACTTGGATAGGCTAGACCAATGGGCCAACATTAATGGGATGAGTTTCAACAAGGCCAAATGCCACATCCTGCACCTGGGTCACAACAACCCCAAGCAACGCTACAGGCTTGGGGCAGTGTGGCCGGAGAGCTGCCTGGCAGAATGGCATCTGGGAGTTGTAATAGACAGGCAGCTGAAGATGAGCCAGTAGCGTGCCCAGGTGGCTAAGAAGGCCAATGGCATCCTGGCTTGTATTAGAAATGCTATGGCCAGCAGGATTAGGGAAGTGATTGTCCCCTTGTACTTGGCTTTGGTGAGGGCACACCTTGAGTATTGTGTTCAGTTTTAGGCACCACAAGAGAGATGCGGAGGGGCTGGAGCAGGTCCAGAGGAGGGCAAGGAAGCTGGTGAAGGGCCTGGAGAATGAATCTTACGAGGAGTGACTGAGGGAGCTGGGGCTGTTTAGGTTGAAAAACAGGAGACTGAGGGGAGACCTCATTGCTGTCTACAACTACCTGAAGGGACATTGTGGAGTGGCTGGTCCTAGTCTCTTCTCACAGGTAACTAGAGACAGAATGAGGCAGAATGGCCTCAAGGTGAGACTGGGTAGGTTTAAGATTGGACATTAGGAAAAAGTTTTTCATGGATAAAGTGGTCAGGCACTGGAATGAGCTGCCCAGGGAGGCAGTTGAGTCACCCACCCTGGATGTGTTTAAGAGTCATTTGGATGTGGTGCTTAAGGATATGGTTTAAGGTGAATCTTGTAGAATAAGGTTATAGGTTGCACTTAGTGATACTGAGGGTCTTTTCCAACCTGGATGTTTCTGTGATTCTGTGACATCTGGAGTATTGTATGCGGTTCTGGGCTCCCCAATTCAAGAGGGACAATGATATATTAGAGAGTCCAGTAGAGGCTATGAGGATGATTAAGGGACTGGAACATCTGTTTTATGAGGAAAGACTGAGAGATCTGGAGCTATTTAGCCTGGAGAAAATTGAGAGAGGATCTTATTAATGTTTACAAATATCTGAAGGACAGGGACAAGAAGGGGCCAGTTTCTTTTCAGTGGTGCCCTGTGATGGGACGAGGGGCAGTGGACACAAACTGGAACACAGGAAATTCCACCTCAACATAAGTAAAAACTTCTGTACTGTGAGAGTGATGAAGCACCAGAACAGGCTGCCCAGAGAGGTTGCTGAGTCTCCTTCACTTGCATGAAGCGGCTTATATGAGCCCGCTTTGGCAGGAGGTGTTGGACTCAATGATCTCCAGAGGTCCCCTCCAACCCCTACTATTCTATGATTCAGAAGAACATAAAGAAAAGGAGTGTAAAGTGATCAAAAATCTGCAAACTCTATAATAAAAGTTGTGCAGTTTTGCGAAATTCCATACTTGATGTGGTAAATAAAAAATTTACTGAATATCTATGTAATTAAATAGCTTGTGGCAGCTTATGCAGTATCTGCTCCCCTGTTACGATTTCATTCAACAAAGGTATCTGAAGTATGTTCACAATTAAAACTTTCCAAGTATTCCCACCAGCTTCACTATAAACAGTCTGTCCCCTGAAGTTTCTCACAATGCTGAACTGAGGACATACAACACATATCCTTACCTGTAACTGATACATCAAATGCTACTTTAAACTTCCAGATCACAGAATCATAGAATTATTTGCACTGGAAGAGATTTTAAAGATCATCTAGTTCCAACCCTCTGACATGGGCAGGGACATCTCCCACTAGACCAGGTTGCCCCACACAATCTGCCTTGAACACTTCTAGGCTCAAAGCCTTCACAACTTCTCTGGTCAACCTGTTCCAGTGCCTCACCACCCTCACGATAAAGAATTTCTTCCTAATGTCTAATCTGAATCTAGCTTCTTCTAATTTGAAGCCATTACCCCTTATCCTGTCACTATCATAGAAGGCCTAAATAGGCCAAAACAGGCTTGAACATGTCCTGGCTTGCCCAGACATGTTTTTCTGCTCTCCCTCCTTCTGTTGTTGGGAGAAGTAACTGTGAGAAAGAGGACAAAGAACCTGGAGCCACTGAGTCTAAGGACTGTGGTGTGCCCAGACTTCTTTTACTCCTGCTTACATTCTGTGGTAAACAAGGTACATACACATGGCTTGTGCCTGCCTCATGCAAGTTCTATGTTTTCCCAGATTTGGGTAAAGCAAGCCTATGGCTTCACAT
Source organism: Ramphastos sulfuratus (assembly GCA_013399055.1). Taxonomy (NCBI): domain Eukaryota; kingdom Metazoa; phylum Chordata; class Aves; order Piciformes; family Ramphastidae; genus Ramphastos; species Ramphastos sulfuratus. The sequence continues at coordinate 13,508 of WBNM01016629.1, read as the reverse complement.
AATATGGTCAAGCTTGGCTAACTGCCATTCTGATTGGCTCATCTGTGTCCAAAGTCCCATTAGGGATCAGGCTACATTAATAAAAGAGATGAGCAGGTAGAGACAATGTGCGTGCTTGCTTGCTTGCCACTGCTGTTACTGCCATTGGCTCTGCCTTACCATGCTCTCCGCTTCTGGCAGTGTTTTGCCTCGCTGCCTTATTGCATCCTGCTATGCTCTACAACATTAAGTTTTCTGAGCTATAAATTAGCTCTGCTGAATAACAAGCCCCGATGCTTTGGGCTTATATGCCTAGAAACTGCCTTGCTCACGTTTGCCAGAGAATAGGCTCCAAATGCCTCCATATGATAGGCTTGCCTAGGCAGTGTGACATCCATGCCAAGACTGTACATCTGCAAGACTTCCTGCCAAGACTGGGAAGCCCTGGAAGGAACACACAGATCATCCAGAGGAATCAGGACCAGGTCAGAAATTGCCTGCCTCTTTTCCTCAGCATGCTGTGAAGCCTGGGAAGAATCAGAAGCCTCAGCGGCTAAGATGACACCAACAGAACCCTCTGCAAGTGTTTGGGTACTGTCTAGGAAACTTTAGTTAGCCTTGCGAGTCGGGAAATAATATTTTGAGTAAATACTCAAAAGCCTCTTTAGCAAATCTTTATCAAATTCTGTAATTGAATCTAAGTGAATCCTAGCCTTCTGCCACAAGCAGAAAGGAGCTCCTTGAGTCCATCTAGTGGACAAGAAGTATAATTAACCACAAGAACCTTCTCTTCCACTTCAATTGAGTTTAATGTATTATTGCTAGTTATTGGTTCTAGATCTAGTTATTCCTTTGTATAATGTTTTCGTGACCATTGCAAAGAACCTGATAATTATTATTAAAATGTACTGAGCAAGTAGCGAGAGTTTTTAATATCAAAATGAATAAACAATATTAATTTTGGAAAAATGCCATCTCACATTAATTAATTACCCCTCCATTACAGTCACTACATGCCTTTTCAACTCTCTTCAACTATCCTGGAGGGTCCCCTTCGAATATAGGAAGGCAGCTATAGCATCTTGCTGGAGCTTTCTCCAGCTCCAGCTCCAGGCTGAACAATCCCATCTGTCTCCTAAGTAAATGTAAAGGAAAGATAAATTGCATGTTACAGATCAAAAAGGTGTTATTTTGCAATTCTTCAAACATTTTGCAGCGTTATTGCTTTGCACTGGGGTGAAACCAGGTTTGATTTTTATATTGTTTGGTTTTTAAACAGAAAGGAGATCATAAGGAACATCCCATCTATCCCATGGTAACATTTAAGAGATTTCATTACAAATACCTTCCACTTGTTTTGAAGTTACTAGTTTTAATTACTCATGAAAAATGGAACATCTCCAGGAGAGATTAGAAAAGATGCACTGCATGGTTCTCAACACCTTAGATGCCTCACAAGTGGTATACCTACACCAGATTCCTGGTGAGACGTAAGAGGAACACCAAACATAATTTCAAGGAAGTAACTCATGCTTCTCTCTTACTGAGAAATAAACACAATGCCAAATTTCTGCCAAAATAGTAAATGGAATATAGGAGATGCATGCTAAAAATAGTACAAAATCAAATGGAGGAGAATGAGACCAAAAAGAACATAACCAAATATTGGTATGTGATTGGAAAAGCTACAGCCAAACATGGAGCAATAAACTGCAAAAACGAGAAGGGAAGCCAAAAGGGAATCCTTTTCTGTAGAACAAATGCAGCCCCAGACAGTAAAAATATAAATGAACCTTAAAAATCAGAATGCAAAAGGAAGAAAAGAATTTATGTAAGATGTTTAGATTTTGTCCTGCAGGGAGTGAGGACTGCTATTGTACATGATACACTGTGTACCTAACCCTGCTCTTTATGGGCCAAGCCTTTTCTGACTACAACTCATCATCACAGGAACTGGGATGAGAAAACCAGATATGTAGGCATATGTATTCCACCTATATACACCCTCCTTCATGTAACAAAGGAAGATATTTGACATATTTTATAAGAAAATGACATTATTTTGACAACAGGAATTCTTTCCTTTTGAAGTCTGATTAACTGTAGTAACAGCTGAAAGCCTAGGCTGATGTCCCTCATCTGAATGCTCATCAGGCTTAGCTTTACCTAATTTCTCAACTCCTCTGGGGCTAGTAAGGATCCATTCATAATCCCAAAGTCACCATTTGCTACCACTTACAGTGGCTTGGCAGCTTGATCTATACTAGTAAATCAAACACTGCACAGAAACGCTCCTGAGCACTAGAATATGATCACGGACATTTAAAATTGTTAAAATTGCTCTTGAAATGCTTTTCACTCATGCCAGCTAGCACTCTCCTAGAAAAATTTGCAGGCACAGATTTGCAAGCACAGTTCAGAAGTGAGACTATTACAGGAATCATTCCGTATAAGCAGGTGGATCTTGCCACAAATTGTTTTGGAAGCTCAGAGAATCTGCATTTGCATTTACATTTACCACCAACATTAGCTGTTCTGTACAGTGAGACTCAGAGTCTCTTGGAAGATACAAGAAAGACTGACACTCATAAAACCTCAGCCAACTAAGTATACAACTGTAAGAGATAACCATTCAAGTAAAGAGCACCAAGTTGAGGATAAGGAATTGAAAAAGTTTCTTATGTAGGAGGAGCAAGTAGGAACTCTTTCTTGAACCTGTCTGAATGCAGCATATGCTGAAGAGAAGTTTCTGAAGTTGGGGGTTTTTTTTGAGTCAAACTTACTTTCTCTCAATACTCATGATCGAAAACAAATGAGACTGACAGCTTCTTGGACCTTCCACTCTGGGTTTTAAGACATGAGGGAAGAGAATATCCCTCTGTGAGCTACACATACATTGGAATGGATTTTTCATCTATTTTTAACAGTAATTTACCTAATTGCTCTGCATTATACTACCACACATCATGTTAAACTGCATTTTTCAGTGGCTGTGTTAGAGTTTCAGACATTTTATTACATAATCGACAATGACATTTTACTTGCTGTATTCAATCTGCAAGAACAATGCAAAAATGGCTACAACAATGCAAATGCAGTTTTCGTATCACGCCTGCTTAGGATACAGGAATAATAACGTTACTTATTAATGGTTTCTCAGTCAATATGTTATGATGTACTGAATTCTTTGTGTCATGGGGCTCAGTTGCTTAGACCTGGCAGTCAGATGAAATTAGGAGAAATAAAAACTAGGCTAATCAAACATAAATGTGATTCTAAATTTTTATTGACTGACTACATTTATCCAATGTTACTTGTTCAGAGTGGAATCTCACTGAGAAGGGAAATGTGGAAGAGAGTGAAAAAGCTGTGTCCCTTCCGCTGTCAGTCAAAACCAAAAGTTTGAAGAGGGAGTGTTGTTTAAGGTCCATTTTCTTTGCATAGGTGACCTCATTTTAAAAATAATTACTGCTTCTGAGTGGTAACAGAGATATGCACATGTAGAACTGCATTTGAGATATGATATATAATCATATGGAATAGAGCAGTATCTTTGTTGGCCATGTATGAAATGCCTAAAATGTGTAGATGAACCTGGACTGGCACCATACATACCAGAATAATGTATTGTTTTGGGTTTTTTTAATGCCTCCTAAATATTACTAGTATTTGATCAAGCATCTAGTTCTAAAAATTCCAATTTCACTGGTTATTATAGATTTACAAAATACCTGCGTTCCTGTGTCACTATTAGCTGTGCACCTCTTTGATTTACACATTTTAAATAAACAGCCATATTAACTAGCAATAACCAGTTTCTTCCAAGAGCTAAAGTGGTAAGCTTTCCTGGAACTAGTCCTTTTTAACCTATTATCTTAACAGATACTTCGAGTGGAAGCCTGGAAGAAGACACCAGAATTAGTTCCTTGTTGTAGCTTGGCTTCTTTTTTCCAGAAGATTATCAAGGACAGGGTGGAATGAGGGAAATAGCGATGAGTATCATTAGCTCCCAGAATCATCTCCATGACTGATACTGAGCTCCTGCAGGCAGCCCTGGCTTACAATCTGCGACTCCCAGGGAATATATTTCAACACAAGAGGCCCCACATCGGGGGAAGGAGCTATGCATATGAATGACTTGAACTTAGTATTTTCAGCTCCTCCTTGCTGGGGTAAAGCACCTTACTACTACTGTTTCCTTTGCTTTTGGGAGCGTCTGAAAATATGATCACTGTCTCAAAAAGCTTCTATTTACTAACTCTAGAAGAAATGGGTATTTAAAAAAAAAAAGTAAGTAGGGAGCTCCGTATATCACTGTAAGTAATTCACCTATATTTGTAATTAACAACATCTGTAGCTGAGGTGCTGTATTGGCTATGGAAGATCTGTGTTCTGCCCACCAGTTTTATTCTGCGGTTGATGCCCTGTTTTGATGCTGCATACCTAGAGATAAGCTCATAATACTCTTGCATATCTCAACATAAGGTTCTAATTCTCAAAAGGGTGAAATAAATAGTTCCTTACTCCTAAAAATAACACATAAGTAAGAATTTAGGAACTTAGCTTCAGACAACTATAAAGTTTAAAATATTCATCTGAGTAATGGCACTGTCACAGTTTCTCCATCTTGAAAAGTAAAACCATTAAGCTTTTTGTAAAGCAGTCTTATTTTCTTGGGTAAAAAGCTCTACATCTGCTGTGTATTCTTATTTGTTACTATTTAAATAGTTGGTAATTTTTTAATTTTACAAGGTAGATCTATATCAATAACTTGAAATAAAACCTTTTTTTCTTTTTCTCATGGCATCTTATTTCTAAGCAGGGCAACGTTATCAAGAAAAGCAATTTTACATTTAATGTACGAAATTTCACTACCAACAATTCAGAACGCATATGATTATGTTAGAACAGAATGTTTGCGAGTATCCATGAAAAATAATTACCTCTTTTATTTTGCACATCCAATTTTCATGCAAGTGACACATGTAAGAATGTGTTATTAACCCTGATGCAAACCCATGGATCTTGTCAATATTTACCAAGGTGTAAAAAAAAAACAGAGAGTACTCCTGTTACAGTGAAGGACATGGCGCGCACACAATTTCACTACATTAACCTCAATGCTTTAATACTACTGTATCTTACCAGTAGGCAGCACTGTTACATCTTTTTATATGTTAGGGATGTTAATGACATAGAGTGCCATCTGCAACTTTCTACATAATATCTGACCTTTACTTCCATTCAACCCTCATTATTTTTTCTTCACGCAGTGTTTCTATCTCCCAGATTTTATTTTATAAAAGAAAATAAGGAGAAAATCAAAATGCTGGAATATTTTTTAGTACATCAAAGATGGGAAATGGATATTGGAGTGGTATATTGGATTGCATTCATCAATTACCATAACTGTCACTATTTAAAACACGGCAATATCTGTATCAAATGATGAATTACCGTGGGTAAATAGTATTGGAAATTATTCATTTCAGTACTGATTAAATAATTTAGACCTTTAAGATCTTAAAAGAACAAACTAATAGAATAAACAACAGTCCTGATCCAGAAAACCCTTGTTCAAATGAAGAGCACATGAGCTTTCAGTTATCAAAGTTGTATCTTAAATCAGACAATTCTTCTCAAGAAGGATTTGAAGTATAACATTCAGAACAAATGAGTGTTATAAACTGAATTTGTTCTTACTGTCATTTTTGAAGTAGCCAAACCTAAATATACAAACATGTACAATACCTTCATAACTGACAGCATTCACATATTCCATTCCACAGAGGTTTTTATCATCAACTAATTGTATTTTGATCTTACATTTGCTAGAAATTAAAATTCAGTACTGAGTTCAATAGGATTTTTGGCTGTACAAGGAAGGAAGAATTTTGTGCCAAATATATGTGTACCCAGCTGTAAAGGTTACTGGCAGGGGTTAATAATTACAGTTGCACAGAACAGATAATGAATACTTACATTAGAATCTCCATCTATTTTATATATATTTAAATGTGTAGACACACACATATTGCACACATAGACGCATACACATTTATACAAGTAGAAGTTTAAAAATAAACAGCATTCTGTTAGATCATGGGTAAACAAGATAATACTGGCTTTAAACATCTTAGCAGTGCCAAAGATTTTTCCCCAATTTCTGTCCTACTTTCACACCAAAATTATAATTTCATATTTTATAAAGAGGCACTGAAACGTAAAATGGGCCAACATCAAAATATAACAAGGAAGCAAAGATAAATTAGAGGAATTCTTTGGTTCTTTCACTAACTAATCAGAGATATACAGAAAAGGACCTTTTAAGTTTAATGATACCTGCTCATTAAATGATGCTAAACACTAAAATACCACGAACAGCAGGGAATTTCAGTTTACATTAGAGAAAAAAATAAAAGGGTAAAAACGACTGAAGTTGGTCAGTTCAAGCTGATAGGGCACTTCAAATGAATAACAGAAGAATAAAAGAGACACTCTAGGTTAAATTAGGTTCTCCTATGCCTTTTCTTGAAAGTGCTTAACTTCACAAATTTTATTTGAATTAACTAACCTGCCAAAATCAAAGACTTGAATAGGGGTAAAGTTAAACAAGCAACTATACTTCACAGTAAGTTTACCCATTAAACAGTAGATAAAGCCTCTACATAAGAGAAAATGGGGGAAACAGTTTTAGAACGTGCATTTTTTCCTTCTTTAGTCAGAGAAAATGTCATCTCTTTCATACCCTTGAAGTAAAACTGTACTTCAGAACAAAATTATTCAAATATAGAACTTAATTCTTCTAATAATTTGACTGCAAGTCCTTTTTTTTTTTTTAAGTTCAGCAGTTTTATTTCTATTTGAATTATGTAATACTTGAGTATTACTACTTTTGTGTAGCATTTAAATATTATACAATTAAGTATACTGTATTGCCTAATAACTTTTGCAAATAAACTGTAAAGCGTTTAAAGGAAAATAAGCCATTTGAAGGAATCATCACAGTTGAAGAACAAAAAAAAGGGTTGTAATTATGAACAGGGCTTCAAGTCTTTCTCAAAATATACATTATAGCCTATGTTAATTTTGTTTGAATGTGATTACATTTATCGTTGCATTCTGTTTTTTCTATGGTAGCACCTGTAACATATTAATAGAAATACGTATTTCACATGTTCATCATGCCTCCATGAAATTTTCTTTGTCCTTAGATAATGATTTAACAAGAGAAAAAAAAAAAAAGCTACCTACCCCCAAAAAATGAGCTAAGCAAAGTCAACAAACTCCCCTTTATTAAGCAGGTGAACTTCTCTTAATAGACAAGTTTTAACTGAAAACATCAGACCTAAAAGTGGATCCTTGTAAGCTATACGATGTGCTTGAAAGACATGGTTGAAAGATCAACCTGTTTACTGACTAGCATTTGGGATTTAATTTTTATCGCAGAGAGTATTTCTAGATTTAGTTAGCTAATTTTAGCACTTTAGCAATTTGGGAGAAGGAAAGAGCCAGAGAAAGAGAAGAAAAATATATTTGGGTGTATACAGGTAGCAAACAACTCTCCCCATCTGGGTCTGTCTCAGCCAAAGTGTCTTAGGTACTCAGTGTCCATTCAAGAAATCCCCTCATCAACTGCTGCTTGGCCTGAGGCAGCACTGGATTGGGCTAACCCACAAGATGTGGGTAATGGTTGTCTGTCGTTTCTGAGGGACTGTGAGATTATTCTCATGGCACTGAAATACTCCAAATACTGTAAGCATGATAGGAATATTAACAAATATAAGCCTGGAGTAAGAGGTGTAGAGGCATTTGTTCTCTTTGGCCACTGACATGACAGTGCACCCTTAAAATAGCCACCTATGAGGGATTTAATCTATGCCTCTATGTAGATAAATGCCATAACTTTGAAACTTTATTCTCCAAAGTTTTTGTATCAAAATACTATTACAGAAAGGTGCTGCGTGAGAGGTGCTGTGTCAGCCTCCGAAGAATCGGTAGATTGCGTTAATACATCCCATTTATAACTGGCAAGATGCAGGAGAGCATCACCTATCTAGGAGCAATCTCAACTAAACAAAGGTACAGTGGCAGTTGTAACATAACATTATATTAAAACTCCATATATATAGTGATAGAAGGACATGCATGAAAGATCTTTGCTCTAGAAAAGTTGGCATAAAAAACACAAAGCAAATTAAGAATGGGGATAAGGCAAATAAATAACCAGATGATCGCTATGATATATGATATGTTTTATTCCCCACTTTAACTATTACTTCTACCTTATCTTTAAGAAAATGCAGAGTTCACTTCCTGTGACAAAAGCCAGCCAGATCTCTTGGCACTTGCAACCAGTCTTGAAGTATCGATCAAGGAACAGTCTTGTGTATGCTCAGAAGTACATAAAGGCTCTCCTACAGTTCACTGTGAACAGCTAAGCTTACTGTAGCATAAAGAACAGCAAGTTACATCTCCCCACGCCTTAGCAATACAATCAGAGCTAACAAGGAGATGGCAGCTCAGGTATGATTTTTTTGTTCACACTTGCACTGGGCTAATTCAAGTGACTACACCCGAGCATCTTTCATTTGTGTGAAATTCAGCAGTGATGAACTTCCTTCAAGATATTTCTCCCAGTCGGAATAGCATCAGCCTGCATCTGAAAAAAGAATTGGTTGTTTTTGCTGTCTTCTCAATCCATTCCAGATAACACTGGAGAACACTGCATGCTAAAGGCCTAAGCAGAAATTAAACAGCACTACTAGTCTCATTAAACCAAAAAAGGCATAGCATCTCAGAATAGAATGAAGGAGATGAGTTTGGACATTCAGAGGCAGGGAAGGAACTGATTTAATCTTTTTGTGGCCACCAATATCATGAAGAGATCAACTCTTTAATTAAGAAATACTGTTACAGGAAATACAGGAAATAAGTAGCTACAGAAAGTTGTCCTTATTTGTTAGAAAAATTTGCAAAGGATTTGTTAAGACTAGTTAGGCTTCATTGAGAAAGTCATCTATAAGACAGCATTGACAACTATTTAATTACAACATCAGATACACTGAGTTAACAGCTTATTCATTCTACTAGTAAATATGGATGAGAACAAATAGGATGTTGTTATCTTCATTCTCATTAGTATTTTTACTACAAGTGGCTGGAAGCATCAGCTGGGAGGCCCCATTGATACAGGCACTATATGAACCATAGCAAGAGGCACCACCACCAAAGAACCCACAGTCTCATCAAAGCCACCTTGCAGAATAATTTAGATGAATTCTATCCTTTCCCTAACTTGCACATTTTATTTTAATTATTTCTGCATCATGTCTTGCAACAAATATTTCCATATCTATTACTCTTAATTAATTTCTTTCCTATACTTATATCATATTAAATCATATCAGTGCTTTTTACCAGCAAAAATTCTCTCCTTTAGCATGAAAGTAGAGGTGGAAAAATCTGGACTTGTTCAGCTCAAAATGACAGGAATTTATAAACTAAAAATTTAACTCTTGTGTTCAGCTAACAAATACAAGATCCAGCAAGTGACTAAGCCTACCTGATTCAGTGCTTAGCCACAGTGGGAACAGAAACTTGAGCCCTGAAAACCACCTACCTACCTAACTGCCTGCCTCTTCTTTTGACTGTTTTGAGAATGTTACCATTTTGAGAAAAGAGGAAGAGAAATGCACAGAACTGCTTATCCACTTAGGGACAGCAGATAAGGGATGCCATCTTCTTGAAGGAGGAAGTCCTAGTATACCCAGAATTGACTAATGGAAGTTAAGGCTGGGTAAGTCTGATGCATGCAGTCTGATGGAATGACAATCACAGATGGCAGGAGTTTGAAGGGACCTCTGAAGATCATTTACTTCATCCCCCTTGCTAAAGCAGGATCACTTAGAGTAAATCATCCAGAAACGTGTCTAGGCGCATTTTGAATGTCTCCAAAGATGGATACTCCACAACCTTTCTGGGCAGCCTGTTCCAGTACTCTGCCATCCTCCAAAGTGATAATTTTTTCCCTTACATTTATGTCCTGTCATTGGATGCCACTGTCTTCATCCTCCTGACACTCACCCTTTAGATATTCATAAGAATTAATGAGATCCCCCTCAGTTTGCTCTTTTCTAGGCCAAATAGACCCAGGTCTCTCAGGTAGATGTTCCAATTCCCTAATCATCTTGGTGGGTCTCCATTGCAATGTCTCCAGTTGCTTTTTGTCCTTGAACTGGGGAGCCCAGAACTGGATGCAGCATTCCAGATGAGTCTTCACCAGGGCACAATGAGGGGAGTAACAACACTATCACTATTGCTATTGTGCTTGGTTTACAGATATTGTTAGAATACCAACACACGCCACTGCATTACATTTCACAAATGTTCATACAAGATTTTGATTAGAACATTACATGACATTCAAGCTCTGATCTCTTTAAACAGAATGGACAGAGAAAAATGTATGACCAGACAACTGACCAAGTTTATGCTACTTAAAAAACAATATGATCTTTCAAAAATTATGTATTAAATATATATTGCCACCTTTTCTGTTTTTTGTTTTGTTTTTTTTCCCAAAAAAGCTGTGAAGTGCTTTGGTGATGCAAGAATAAATGCCCTGACATTAAGACTAGAGGGATTATCTGCAGCCCTGGCAAGTAATTTGCAGAACCACTTTGCCCACTTGCCTGTCCAAGTCAGTCCAACTATTTTAACCAAGTTTCCTTTAGAGCCCACAAAATTTACACAAAATCACACAAAACTGCTGAAATGTGTGTAGTCTATAGTGCACAAATAAACTCTCTCTCAGGTTAGTCTTGCATATTTTTATTATTTTAATTACATCTGTTTTTCATTTTATATAATAAAGCATAAAACCTCCTCTATTGCTTATTGATCCTAGAATGCACTTTTTGCTCTTACGGTGCCCTAATTCCCTTTCATTTCATTCTTCTCCTTTGCCTAATTTTCTCACTCTGCTTTTTCTTTAGTCTCCTTTTACTCAGTTACTTCTGTATTCCTAAAAGAACTGACATAATAGTGGACATATAGATAAATGATTCTTTTGTATTTTGCATTTCCACTTTCACTTAGAGCTCTCTTTTTTTCCCTTCTGTGCTGGTTTGAGGCTAACTGGAATATTTTAATGGAGAAAATTATATTATAGGCTGAGAAAGGAAAACAATGGTGATGTCCACTCACAGGCTTGCTGAGATGTTTAAGAATAAGAACACAAACATAGACAAGACACTCGGCCACAGAGTCTCGGGCTCTCTAACTTCTTGCCTTCTCCTCTCTGCCGAGTAACCTCACTAACCACTTTTCTTCTAACTCCCCCTGGCCGATCCTCCAAACACATTTTACACATAAGCCAAACCCTGGGGGTAAGGTATAGGGGTGGGGAGAAGGTAGAAGGGTGGTTGGGAGCCCCTCCTGGGGACTCTGATTTCTGGGAGGGGTGTTGTGTTTCTGTATTACCTTTAACTTGTATATTTCTGTAAATATTCCTGTATATAGTGTATATATCTGCTTGTACATTGTGCTGAGCTGTAAATAGAGCTTCAGTCCTTAACTTCCAGCCAGCTGAGCCTAGCCTGGGTGATTTTACAAAGTGTGGGGGGGCAGGTAACTCCCAAACCAACACATCTTCTTACTCCACCTCCTCTTTCCCATCTCAGTCATTTTTCCTAGAGTTTCTTTTCTTTCCGTCAATTCTGGTCTTAAAAATCTGTGCATCTTTATTGAAAACATTACTTACTGGCTTAACTGAAGTTGTGAAAAACAAGACCCAGTACAGAATTGGTCTAACTGGATGAACCTGAATCTAGCATTTTACCACACATCTCAAAGAAGGCATTCTGAATGGGATCTTGTCCACCTCAAAGAATATGTATGGTGGGGTTTTTTTTTGACAAATAATACCTGTTATATTGGCAAAACCTCTCTTTCCTAACACAAGCTGAAGGACAGAGTTTTTTTTATAAATGAACCTTGGATATTACAGAAGATTTTTTCTTTACTGAAAGGATGTCAGCCATTGGTATACGTTGCCCAGAGAAGTGGTGGAGTCACCATTCCTGCAAGTGTTTAAAAAAACATGTAGACACTGAACTTTAGAACGTGGTTTAATGGCTATGGTGGTGTTAGGTCAATGGTTGGACTCAGTGATACTAAAGGTCTTTACCAGCTAAAACAATTCTACGATTCTCTATTAGTGGTCAGAATTTTTAGTTATGCCTCCAGAAGATATTAATTTAACAGAGTAAGTATTGACTGAACTACCCATGACTACCCGGGCAAATACTGTGGCTAAGAAAACTGTGGGCACCCAGACTAGCGCCTCATGCAAATATGTGAGTATCCAGACCCCTGGCTGCAGACAATGCCTGAGCCTAGAATTTGGAATGGAAGGTGGTGGGTATGAAACCTGTGTGAGGTGTGAGCAGGTGAGTGATCTGCTCAGTATGGTGGCTGGGCTGGTGGTGGTTGAAAGACTTCTATGGGATTGTGAAAAGGAAATTGACTGGTGGAGCCAGGCTATGCCATCCCCAAGGGAGGGGCAGCAGGTGAGGGCTGCACAAGTAGTAGAGGATTCCATTTCCTCTTGCTACCCAGATAAAACGGGTAAAGGAGGAGACCCAGGAGACAAGGGGGAGTGGAGGCAGGTCTCCCCTACAGAGACAGGAAGAGTCCCCTCTTGATCTTCTCAGTCTTACCAGCTGCCTTTGCACAACAGATATGGGGCACTAGAAACTGAGGATCAGGCAGAAGAGGATGGAGGAGAAAGTCCATCTGCTCAGTTGCCCAGGGCATGTCAGCCAGCCCCAAGAATCAAGGCTAGTGCAACAAAGAAGAAAAGGAGAGTGATAGTTGTTAGGGGATTCACTTCTGATAGGAACAGAGGGACCAGTACACAGGGAGGTGTGCTGCTTACCTGCAGCCTGGGTTAGGGATGTTGCTAGGAAAATTCCTGGTCTGGTGCACTCTACGGACTACTACCCATTCTTGATCTTCCATGTAGGAGGAGAAGAAATGATGACTGTTAGTCCAAGAACAACCAAAAAAGACTTCAGGGCCTTAGGACGAGTGGTACAAGACTCAGGGGCAGAATTCATCTTCTCTTCTGTTATTCCAACCGGTGGCAGAGACAGTGGATGAACCAGTCGAATACAGTCTTTTAATACATGGCTCCACGGATGGCGTCACCACCATAAATTTGGGTTCTTTGACAATGGCGTGGTCTATACAGCACCAGGGTTGTTGACTCCAAACAGGAGACACCTCTCTCGAAGGGAGAAGAGG
>WBNM01016628.1:41082-71102 GCA_013399055.1 Ramphastos sulfuratus | reverse complement strand
AATTCCCACAACCGAGTCACTCAATTACTCTTGTAATTGTTGACTGGGCCAACATTTATTAATGGTCATAAAAGCTACATTTGTCTCCCAGTGGCATGAGAGGCAATAGAGCATGATGCAGCACTGACGTTTCTACAATCTGCACATTTCTTTGAGTGTTTCAGGCTTTGGTGCTACACTTTTAACTTTTCTTCTCATTTTTATCCCAGAACTGCTGAAATCTCAATGTCATAAGATCTTAAGAGATCAGATACAAATATTAAAACTAATATACATTTAAAGAAGGGTATCAACTCTGTCTTAACAAAGAGAGATTCGTAAAGCATCATAATGTTACGGACTAAAGGTTTTAAAGTTGGGCACTTGAGCTGAACTCTCAAATGTATTTAGTCATTTACAAGGGCAAGATTACAAACCACTGAACTTTTTGACTCATGAGGAGACCTTATAGTAGCCTTCCAGTATCTGAAGGGGGCCTACAGGAAGGCTGGAGAGGGACTATTTATAAGGTCTCACAATGACAGGACAAGGGGCAATGGGTTTAAACTGGCAGAGTTTAAACTAGTCCGATTTAGACTAGATGTTAGGAGGAAGTTCTTTGCAGTGAGGGTGGTGAGACACTGGCACAGGTTGCCCAGGGAGGTTGTGGCTGCTCCCTCCCTCGAGGGGTTCAAGGCCAGGTTGGACGAGGCCTTGAGTGACCTGTTCTAGTGGGAGGTGTCCCTGCCTATGGCAGGGAGTGGGAACTAGATGATCCTTGAGGTCTCCTTCCAACCTTACCATTCTATGATTCTATGATTCTATGATTCCTCTGCTGTTGATTGCCAACAAGGCTACACCAATGGCAGAGACATCACAAGAAATATACTGCTATCATGTGCTCTAGCCTAAGAACGTTCCCTCTGGCTCCACAGAAGGACTGTGTAATTATCTAAGCCAGGGAAACTGCAGTACCCATAAAGCTAAAGATGTGCACAATTCAGGCAGCCATGATCAACACTTTCAGAGAGTTCATCTCTGCGATTTTCAGCTCTGGTGGATTTTCACTCAGATAAAGTGACAATCCACAGTGCTTGTGGAAGCAAGCATTTTTAACAAAGAATGCTATAATATGGATATCACTCTTGATTCAGGAAGAACAAGTATCTACTTGAAGCTATGCTTGTACATTAGCACTAAAGACTGCACTTATTTATTTATTTTTACAATTATTTTGGTTTTAAATGGAATTAAATAGTTCTAAAAAGACATATAGCAAGGTTCTCTGATGCATGCTCTGTGGAGAAAAATGTTTGACCCATTCATCACAGTATCACAGTATCACAGTATAAGCAAGGTTGGAAGAGACCTCAAAGATCATCAAGTCCAACCCATCACCACAGACCTCGAGACTAGACCATGGCACCAAGTGCCACGTCCAAACTTGCCTTGAACACCTCCAGGGATGGTGACTCCACCACCTCCCTGGGCAGCCCATTCCAGTGGGGAATGACTCTCTCAGTGAAGAACTTTCTCCTCACCTCGAGCCTAAACTTCCCCTGGCGCAGCTTGAGACTGTGTCCTCTTGTTCTGGTGCTGGTTGCCTGAGAGAAGAAAGCAACCTCCTCCTGGCCACAACCACCCTTCAGGTAGTTGTAGACAGCAAGAAGGTCTCCCCTGAGCCTCCTCTTCACCAGGCTAAACAATCCCAGCTCCCTCAGCCTCTCCTCATAGGGCTTGTGCTCAAGGCCTCTCACCAGCCTCGTTGCCCTTCTCTGGACACGCTCAAGCACCTCAATGTCCCTCCTAAATTGAGGGGCCCAGAACTGGACACAGTACTCAAGGTGTGGCCTGAGCAGTGCAGAGTACAGGGGGAGAATGACCTCCCTGCTCCTGCTGGCCACACTATTCCTGATGCAGGCCAGGATGCCATTTGCCTTCTTGGCCACCTGGGCACACTGCTGGCTCATGTTTAGGCGGGTGTCAATGAATTAAGCAGCTTTTTTGCCAGAATGCCTCTTCTACAGAAACTTTTTACCTCCACTTCACTGGCTCAGGAGCACAGCCTTCTCCTCTACCAAACGAAAAATATTTGGTTTTTTGGGTTTTTTTTCGGTGTGCTATTGAGGTAGCTCAAGCAAGGCTATTTGCAACACTATTTTAGTTATGCTTAAGGATCTCCTTGCAGCTAAGTATATGTCAAATAAAGATGATTTATGAAGATTTATTATATTCTTTAAAGATACTGTTTTGCCATTTTTTAAAGTTAAATTCTTCTGGAAGTTATACTCCTGCTAAAGAAAGACAGCAACTCAGCAGCCATGCATTGCCTGCAGATGTTATACTTAAGCCTCAGCTCATTACCACTGACATTTTGTTTGAGGAAATTACCTTTCAAAAGGTTGTAAAATAGGGCTGTCAGCCATTGTCAGACAGAGGAGCTTGAACAAGTTAGAAAAGAATTCTCAGAGTGCTTAAGGGAATACAAAAATTACATACTAAAATGTGCTTGACATTCACATTTTCTATTTTATCTTATCTTGAAAAATATCCAGATAGTCATTTCAGTACACTCACCTCAGCTAGGTAAAATTCATCGTATTGCCTCTTGAAATTTTCTCCTTTGTAGTAATTACTAGCAGCAACAATCACATCTACTGCCACCATGCTTAATATAAACATATGAAACACGGATGACCTCATCATTTTCTGTAAAAGACAAAATGTTATCATTAAAATGAGTCAAACCACATGCATTATAAAATTTCATTACACTGTTTAAATATATTATAATAATATGGTTTTATCAACCTTCCTTACATATTCTAATTTATTCCTCTTTGAAATACACTGTAATATATTGTTTCAACTGTGAGTTTGCTTGGTTTGGGTTTGTTTGTTTGTTTGCTTTTACTTTTACTTTATTTGCTAACTGACTTCTTATTGAACGTTTATCATTTTATGTGATATCCATTTGTCATGGTAGGCCTAAGCAGGCCAAAATAGGCTTATACATGTCCTGGCTTGCCCAGACATGTTTTTCTGCTCTCCCTCCTTGTGTTGTGGGAAGAAGTAACCGTGGGAAAGAGGACAAAGAATCTGGAGCCACTGAGCCTGAGGACTCTGGCTTGCCCAGACGCATTTGCATCCTGTAGTAAACAAGGTACACACACTCAGCTTGTGTATGCCTTGTGCAAGGCCTGTGTTCTGCCCTAACAAGGGTAAAGCAAGCCTATGTCTTCACCTAATATGGCCAAGCTTGGCTAACTGCCATTCTGATTGGCTATTCTATATCCAAAGACCCATTAGTCTCGGGTTGTATTGGTAAAAGGAGATAAGTAGGTGACACAACAGCCCTTGTATTCATGCTTGCTACTGCCTTATTGTATCCTGAACTGCCTGGAAACTGCCTGTGTCGAGTTTACCAGGAACAGGCTCTACATGTCTCCATGCAATCAGCCTGCACAGCCAGCATGACATCATGCCAAGACTGCACATGGAAAGACATCCTGCCTACACCTGAAGGTCTCCTGCCAAGATGGGAAGTCCTGGAGATACACAGATCACCCAGAGGAGATCAGGACCAGGTCAGAGATCGTCTGCCTCCTTTCCCCAGCAGCCTAGGAATAACCAGAAGTCTCACTGGATGACAAGACAGTAACAGAATTCCCTGAAAGCATTTGGGTACTGTCTGAAGCTGTAGCTAGCCCTGTGATACTGTGAGATAATTTTGTGAGTAAATACTTAAAGCCTCTTGTAATTCACCATTGCTTTCTGCCGTAAGCAGAAAGGAGCTCCTTGAATCCATCTAGCAGGCAAGCAGTACACTGACTGCAAGCAGTACACTAACCACAGAAACCTTCTCTTCCAGGTCAAATGAGTTCAATTAATGTTACATTATTATTAGTTACCTCTAGATCCTATGTTAATACCTGTATTAAGTTTCCATGACCGTGCAACAAACCGAGTATTATTAAAATTAGTGGTTGGAGTGATGAGAGTTATGAATATTGAATATTAATAAACAGTATTAATCTTAAAAAAATAATCTCACATTAATTACCCCTCCATAACACCATTGCCTTAGTATGTTTTCCAAACATAAACTGCACTTCTATCTGCTCAGTTGCCCTTGTTTAATATGCCTCCATTATGATTTATTCACATGGATTTTAATGACTTTATTGTTCAGAACCAAGTTACATCAATTCCATCTTGTGCACTGCTTTTGCTCAAGAAAGACAAGCAACGTAGGATGTCAAAGCATTGCCTAAAAGTATAAAACATACAGCAAATATGCATATCTGGGCCAATGAACTGTGAAGCACTTCACAAATAATTCACATATCTGTGCACTTCAAGCTTTGTGTCACTGACTCTGCAATGCTGCTGAAGAAAATAGAGGCACACAGCACTGGATAAGAGTTTACACCCATGAGTTGCAAAAATAGTAGTGAGAAGAAGTAAGCCAAAAGTTCACAGAACTAACTTGTAGGCCCCCACCACAAAGGGCATGGACATATGATTTACTCTGAAAACTTAACTTCTGCACTCACTAGGCCAGCCACAGAAGCTAGAAGCTAGAGTCAAATAAGCAGAATGTAGTGTATTTTACATTAAACCACCTTTGAATGAATGGTCACTAACATTGCTATTTTTTCCCAACCTTTTACAAGTAATAGTGTTTATGTCTTTAATGCTTATTGGTAAGCACAAGTTGTGCAACACTATGGTTTAGATTGAAAAAGACCATTTTTATTTGCTCCTCAGTTTATATGTAAAAGTATCCAACAAGATTTCAGGAAAAAAACAAACACCAAAATAGAGAACAACTCTGCCTTTCTCAACTTCTGCCTAAAGACTGTGCCTGTACCACTTTATATTCATGGAATCATATAATTATTTAGGTTGGAAGGAACCTTTTGAGATTATCTACTTTGCCTCTGGCTACTCAGGTATTCCAGGAGTGTGTCCAGTAAGAATTTGAGTATTTTGACTCCTGTGGTGGATTGGGAACCTTCTCCCCACCCCAATTAAAATTTACCAGACCAGTTAGACAGCTTGTAAGTAAGATAAAGATGTATTTTACAGCAAAGTTAAATTCACAAGGATATGTACAAAATATATTTACAATTATATACAATTTAGAAATAATACAGAAATCCAGTCTTCCCCCCCCCAGACAAAGAAAGCACAGAAGGGGCCAACACCACCCTCTCTCTCCACAGACAGAAAGTAACCAAAAAGGCTCATGTGTTACCTGGTCAGTCAAGGTTAGTGGAAGAGATTAGAAGAGAGTGAAGGAACAGTGAACAGAGTCAGCGCTCAAGAGCCAAGAAGAACAAATTGTTTATACTTTGGTTTTCTATACCTCTAAGCAAACCAATGAATGATATAGATTTTATCATTATGTTCTTTTTACAACCAATGCCCTGCTCATTCAGATTCTGCATCAATTTCTCTTATTAGAATATTCGAATAAGCCTTGAACCACTACAACTCCACAACCTTCCAGTGCAACCTGTTCCACTGTTTGACCACCTCCACAGGGAAAGAGTGTTTTCTTCTGTTCAAATACTAAGATATGGACAATGTCCCACTGGGAGACAGAAATAAAATAAGATCACAGAATTTCTGAGATTAGAAGGGGCCTTTTGAGATCATCTAGTCCAATCCCCTTGCTCAAAGCAGTGTCACCTCGAGAAAGCTGCTCCAGTTATGTTTTGAGTATCTTCAAGGATGGAAACTCTACAAGCTATATGGGCAACCTCACCCTGTGTTTTTGCAGTGAAAAAAGTTTTTTTCTCATGTTTAAATGAAATTTCTTGTTTCAATTTGTGCTTGCTGTCTCTTATCCTAACACTGGACTCTACTGAGAAGAGCCTGGCTCCATGTTCTAGATTTCCTCACATCAAGTATTTTCCTATACTGATAGGATCTCCTCCTGAACTTTTTTACCTCCAAGCTAAACAGTTACAGATCTCTCAGTCCTTCCTTATATGGAAGATATTCCAGTCCCTTTATCATCTTTGTGGGCCTCTGCTAGACTCAGTCCAGTATGTTCATAGAATCATAGAATGTCAGGGGCTAGAAGGGACCTCAAGAGATCATCTGGTCCATCCCCCCTGCCAGAGCAGGATCACCTAGAGCAGATCACACTGGAATGTATCCAGACAGTTCTTGAATATCTCTAGAGAGGGAGACTCCATAACCTCCCTGTTCACATCTTTCATGTATTGAGGAGCACAAAATTGTACACACCACTCTTGATGGTCTCACCAGACATGACTAGGGGCAGATTACATCCTGCAGTTTGCTGGCAATGCTTTTCATATTTCTGCCCAGACAGTTGCTCCAGACTTCCTCACAAGTCTCCACAGCCTGGGATTCTTGAAAATTACTTACTCATTAAGATGTGAGTGAAAAAGGCATTGAGTACCTCAGCAATTTCCATGTCACCAGACCCCCTAACTATTCATCACCAGGCCTAGCCTCCCTTTTGCAGCTCATATCTTTAGAAGCCCTTCTTGTTGCCATCCATGTTCCTTGGCAGATTTAACTCCATAGAGGCTTTTGGTTTTCCTAATACTATCCCTCCCCGCTCAGACAGAATCTTTGCATTCCTCATGGGCCACCTGGCCCTGATCCCACTTCTTGCATGCTTCCTTTTGAGTTTTGTTCATCCACGCAGGCCTCCTGCCATATTTACTTGATTTCCTGCACTTGGAAGGGGACCATTTTTGAGCTTGGAGGAAGACATTCTTGAAAATCATCCAATTCTTTCAGATCCTCTTATCTCTAGGACTATGACTCATGGGACTCTTCCAAACAGAGACTTCAACATGAAACAGCCTGTTCTTCTGAACATCAGGGTTGCAGTCCTGTCTTTCGGCTTTGTCCACTCCTTGCAGGATCCTTAACTCCACAATCTCACGGTCACTGTGATCAAGACTGTTCCTGAACCTCACAATCTAACCAGTTCCTTGTTGCTTGGTCCAGCCAGAACATGTGACCTCATCAGGTCACATGTTAGAAAGTTGCCATCACTGCAATTCAGAAATCTGGATTGTTACCTGCTGTGTCACCCTTCTAGCAGGCACTAGAATGGTTAAATTACCCCCATGAGAACCAAGGCCTGTGAATGTGAAGAGGTTATAGAACGTAAAAATTAAGTATCCCACATTTTAACATTAGTAAGGACATATTAACATGTTGGAAGACTCGAATACACAGTTGTAAAATACTGTCTCAGTCTTCAGTGAGCTGAGGCTGTTACATCAATAAAGAATTGTCTGCATTTACATTTTATGTTAAACCCTGCCTGAAGCTCAATGTCTTGACCAAGCGATATGATACTACTGGGTGGGGTTTTTTTGGCTATCAGAACATAATATGGCATTGATGGGAAGCTGCAAAGAGCAGCACTTGTTCAGGTTTTTAGCAAAGACCATACTTTGTTGAATTCCTTAGAACTGGTGTTTTAAGGTATTTTGCTTAAACTGAAGCTGAGTGGAGACTAAGTTCATATTCGCAAATGTTCAGTTAATAGGACTGCTGCTTCTCTCTTATCAGCTAGACTCATGTGAATCACCAAGAGCACTGCAGACAAGAAGGCAGCTAGACCCTCTTCATGCAAGTTGTTTTCCTTTTGACTCTAGTGGCATAAAATAGTTGTGTATTCCAATCTGGAATGGGATGCGTAGGAAACAAAGCCTGACAATTGGAAGTTTAAAGAACAAACCTAGGTTAATAACAAAACTTAAAGCACAGTGTAGTCTCCAAAACAAAAGTGGCTAAATCATAGAATGGTAAGGTTGGAAGGGACCTCAAGGATCATCTAGTTCCAACCCCCTGCCATAGGCAGGGACACCTCCCACTAGTACAGGTCACTCAAGGCCTCATCCAGCCTGGCCTTGAACACCTCCAGGGAGGGAGCAGCCACAACTTCCCTGGGCAACCCATTCCAGTGTCTCACCACCCTCGTCTTGTTTTTATTTTCAATCCACAATGTAAGTGATAAGAACACAATAATTAAAGACAGGGCTACTGGCATCAATCCTGCATTTTGCTGGTGATGTGATTTTAGACAGTGTTGAGTGATAGGTTGGACTTGATGATCTCAAATGTCTTTTCCAATCTGATTAATTCAGTGATTCTGTGATGCAAAACATGTAGCATTGTATCTGTCACATTCCCATATCACCCAAGTTCTAAAGAGATAATCTCTCAGCATATTTTACACTGTATTTTTAATAGTGGTCAAAATTTCCTTCATAGTAACAAAGTATTCTGCCTGAACTGTGAAAGGACTTGCTGAAAGAAACTAGGAAGTGAGGCTATAAAACATCAACAAAGAAGCAAAACAGTAATATAGGAAAAGTGCATGAATCACCTTGGTATACATGTACATACATGCAGACATAATTCCTCATACAGTCCATAACTTCAGACACTCATAAAAGGATTTTACAGTGGCATATTCAATGATGAAAAATAAATTACAATTACATAAATAATATCCTAATCGTAGCAAAATTCAGTAAAGCTTCTTGTCAATTATTACTAAAGGTCACCTTCCCAAGTGAACTGAAAGGAGATGATTTAGCTAATAGAGATCATTATGTTGGCACAACACAATTCAACAGCAAGATAATAAGGATGGACGATCAGACAGGATACGAGCTAGACACAGTCTAGCTAAAAACAGGAACAGCTGTCTGAGGCAATAAATTAGGTGATGATTGTGGCAGGCAACATGACTGCATCTAGTTGCTGGCAGAAAGACTGAGATCCAACAGGGCCAACAAGGTAGATATATCTGAACAAATACATNGAGAAGTTCAGAAGCTGCTAGACCGAGACGCTGTGCCCCAGAGACACTGACTTATCTATGTTTTGAGTACTTAAACATCTCAGCAAGCCTATGAGTGAAGTAGACATCACCACTGTTTCCTTTTCACAGCCTGTAGTATAATTTTCTTCATTAAAATATTCCAATTAGCCTCAAACCAGCACAGTGCCTAGCAAAACCACTACGGTGAGGAGACCCAAGGCGGTGGGGAAAAAACATAGAATCATAGAACGGTAAAGTTGGAAGGGACCTCGAGGATCATCTACTTCCAACCCCCTGCCATGGGCAGGGATCGTTCCTTTTAAACTCCAGGACTGGCCTGTTCATGGGACCCAGGGGAGAACTGTGTGTTTCTTAATTTTTATTGCTGCATGTTCAGAATCTAGCTGCTCATTTGTCATGATAAGCAGCTTTCCTCAGACAGAGTGCGATATCCTTAGGAGATCAATCACACTGCTCCAGCTCACACACATACTGTGCTCAACTTTACCCCTACTTTAACGTGTCTTAGTTTGTTCTATCTGCATGACAGAAATTTAATATGGATTTGTACCCATGAAATGGTCCAACTGTACCTCTGCTGTAATGTCTGACCATGAGAGTTCGCTGCCTCTTTACACATTTCTGCATTTGGAACAAGGTCTAAGCAAAAGCTGAATTTAGCCCACAGCATTTGCTGCCCAAGCTTTAAATACCATTTTGGATCACTGGATCAGCAGTGTGTCATTTGGATTACAGTCCTTTCAGAGCACACAGCCATGGAAAATCTCTGTGCAAACTTGAAAGAAGAGACATAATGCCATTTTTTGTTCTTGTTTAATTTAATGACCTTTTATAGCCCTTGGATGTGTGTTTCTTAAACTCTGTAGGAATAAGATGAAAGAAATGTTCTGATGTTGCTGTCAGCCAGTTGCATGATGGGAAAACTGTGTCTAATATTAAATTGGACTTAAGATTAGCTGTGTTGAAGCAGTCTCAAGTGAAATGACCTGTTGCTGCCATCAATCAGCTACAATAGCGAAGGATTTCTTACATTTACAATGAATCACTTCTAATGCTGACATCTGGCTCCACACAGGATGATGATTTTCAATGTCCAGGACACTGTGAAGAACATGGATGGCACAATACATTAAAGATGCAAAGGCCATAAAAACTAATACATGATAAACCACTAATGATCCCATTTTTTTCAGCATTAGGAAATGCACAAAGGAGTTGAGCATTTGCTTTATGCCCAGATGGGAATTTCATGAAAGCAGAAAATACTCTTAAAGCACCACTCCTTCATTTAACATGAAGGATGTTCTTGGTACAGCTAAGGAACTGTAAAGGAAAAATTATATGTAATATCCTGGATTCACTCAAAAGCTCAAGTAAGCAATGACACTGCAATTGCTGACAGGTGAAGACTACCTAGGAGTCACTTCGTCCTATGGAACATTACCATGCATGGCTTGC
Organism: Ramphastos sulfuratus; assembly: GCA_013399055.1. NCBI lineage: Eukaryota > Metazoa > Chordata > Aves > Piciformes > Ramphastidae > Ramphastos > Ramphastos sulfuratus. The sequence continues at coordinate 60,811 of WBNM01016628.1, read as the reverse complement.
TAAGTGTCAGAAAGCAGTCCTTTGTCACTCCATGAGTATCAGAATGGGGTACATTGCTTAAATACTCCTTCCACCTTCCTGCATGGCAGAGGGAGGATGAGTGACACAAATTGCTTTGCCAGCTCACTGCCCTGGAGAAAATCGACGGCAGCTGCCACCTTACACAGCCAGAGCCACACAGACCCTGGTTCACGAAAGTAGTGGTCCACAAAAAATGCAGTCACTAAGCAAAGTAGACTAACTGAAGATGAAACTGCTTTTTTCCAATGCCAAGCCACTTTTTGGGGCTTGATACATACATCAGGTCACTTGCACAACCATCTTTTATATGGAATTATTGTTTCAAGTCCATAGTAGATCTTGCTTACAAAGCAAGATGGTAAGTGTTGCAGACTGACAGAATTAAGAATAAAAGCACACATCTGCCATGTGTTCAAAGTTCACTATTACCATGTGAAACCTTGAAAGGTCTTCAAAGGGATTGATGTTTTTAGTTCAGACCTACAAAAATTCCGACTGGTCTAAAAAAAAACAACCCAACAACAGAGGACAAATTGTCTTGAATAATCAAAATTTGCTGACAAAGCCCTCAAGCTTATTACTACTCAGTACAACATGGTGAGGATTTGATAAGCAGAAAAAAGCTCTGCTTATTTTGGCCATTTAGTGTGTGAAAACCTTAAAGCAAGTAATTGTCAAACTGGCAGGGTAGCCCTTAAAAGTACCAAATCAATTAATGACCAGTGTAAACATAACTAAAATTCTTTGATAATCACTACATGGGTATGCCATGTTCCCCCCTATTTTGATACTTGAATAGTGTTGTACCTGTACAACACTCTTTATATTTCAGTTATACTTTAACATTTCATAAACCAATAGGATCTCCTCCTCCATGTTTTAATAGGATGACTCAGGCAAGCTGCTTACTCCATTTTCATCGTCATTAGCTTTTGCAGGTTTGCCCAAGGAAGCCAGGTCCTGCTGTAAGAGTCCAGCCAAGCTACAACTGTTGAAAAACTTAAACTGGCTACATGATTGTAGTCAATTTTGTACCTAATCCTATAATGATGTTGTAGGTTGTTTGTACTCATGTCTATGCATGTCTAATGGAAGAATACATTCTCTTACAGCGAGAATAGATTTTACTTTGACAAAGTTGTTGTTCAGATGCATACTGAGGTGAAGCATATTTTATAATGGTTATCACAACTGAAAAGGCTACCTTTGTTCTGCTCCAGTCTTCTCTGCTGTGACAGTTGCAGCCTAGATCATGCTACTTCTGTGGCACGAAGGCAAATGCTACCGTCAGCTTATGTCAGTGCACAGCACCACCATGACCTGTGGTGGTGGTATGTTCTGCAACTGCACTGCAAGTCTGATGGTACCTGATGATTTCTTAAAGCCTCGTTATCTGAGGTCATATAACTGCCACAGAATAAAGAACTCTTGTTCACAAGAGCTAACAAGGCATGACAAATTCATTACATGTAGAGGGATTGCAGGTTTTATGCAACAGAGTCAATTTAAGTTCTATCCATAGAATTCTGTGATGGTTTGGGAGTTTCCCGCCCCCCCACACTTTGTAAAATCACCCAGACTAGAACTCAGCTGGCTGGAAGTTAAGGACTGAAGCTCTATTTACAGCTTAGCACAATATACAAGCAGATATATAAACTATATACAGGAATATTTACAGAAATATACAAGGTAAAGGTAATACAGAAACACAATACCCCTCCCAGAAATCAGAGACCCCAGGAGGGGCTCCCAACCACCCTTCCACCTTCTCCCCACCCCTATACCTTACCCCAAGGTTTGCCTTACGCGCAAGGTGAGTTTGGAGGATCGGCCAGGGGGGTTAGAAGGAAAGTGGTCAGTGAGGTTACTCGGCAGAGAGGAAGCCAGAAGTTAGACCGCCCGAGATGCTGTGCCCCAGAGAGACTCTCTTATCTATGTTTTAAGTACTTATTCTTAAACATCTCAGCAAGCCTATGAGTGAAGTAGACACCACCATTGTTTTCCTTTCACAGCCTATAATTTTCTCTATTAAAATATTCCAATTATCCTCAAACCAGCACAAACTCTTACCATTAAGAAAGTAACAGGAAACAGTTGCTCAAGGTGCTAGCCAATACAGATTTCATATTGAAAGCAGGAGACATTGCATGCCTCAAAAATTATTGGTCCTGGAATAAGACTAAAAATAGTAAAAGAACTGTGACTTTTAGAATTCTATGCCACCTGATTTCTAAGAGCCACTGAGCAAAGATTCAATCCTGATCCAAAGAAAAGGGCTAGATTTTTGCTCTCATACAGGTTTATAACACTTGCGGTGTTTATTTTGTCATTTTTGTTTGTTTGGACTTTTTACAAAGTGCTTGAAGATACCTTGACAGTGAAAGAAGCTGTAGAAAATCACTTTCTATATACTGCTAATCATAGATAATTCATGGCATGAATAGGATTAATTTCATTTTCATCTTGTTGGTTAATGGCCATATGGGCAAGTACGAAATTATGAAACTGCAGGAAAATTTCCCTTTTGTTTGCAGAACATTGTCAAGCATTTTTACAAGCTGTGTAACTAATTTTCTACAAACCATTTTGCTTTCAGCTTACTTTATGACTGCCTGATAATGATATGCTTGTAAGGAGAATTTAGCAAATTTTTCTCACGCTCTGCAATCTGAACATTTTTGAAAAAATATTAAGCATTAATCACAAATTTTAAGGAAACAACCTGTTTAATAGCTTACATTGATGAAGTTATAGATCAGTGTGGGACACTAAAAAGGATTGTAAATCTAAGATATCATCTACTGTATTTGAGAGGAACTTCCAGATGCCAGATGAATTAAAGTAACACAACTTCACGAAGGAAAGAAGATGAAGGGAGAGTTTTTAATTAAAGGTACTGCAATAAGTGGCTTTTAGACACTGCAAAGAAGGTAAGTGTGTAGTCTCAACTCAGATGTTACCAACTTTGGTGATGGCTTTCCAATGCAGACTGCCTGTGACAGTGTAGTAAGAACAGGGTAATTCTTCACCACTTTAGGCTACAAAGATTTGCTTCAATGTTCTTTATGATGACAGAGGAACTTCTCAGGATAGTAATGTAGTAGATATGAATGCAAGACTCTTTAATCATAGTCCAATGAAAAATCTCCATGGAAACTCTAGTTACTTTAAGATCACCTCAGCATAGAGAACCTTTGTTACCAGTTGCAGAATATAATACAGAAGGTAACATTCAAGGAAGCACAATGCTCCCTAAAAACAGGAAACATCGTAACTCTTTCAAGTTTTAGATTATGCAATTGGAAGCATTTCTGGATGCAACAGAGGTGACAACAGCCTGGTTAGAAAGAGCAGCATAGACAGTAGTAAATTGTCCTTGCTTGAAAGACATTCTACGTATTTCACTTCACTGAGCTTCTGTTTCCACTTTCTGCCTCAGTGCAGTTTGTGAAATTCAAGGTAGGCACCGTATAGAACTGTTGTGTTTTTACAGGGCCTTCTACTATGCAGCTGAAATTAAACTGGAAACAGGACATTTACTGAATAATGCCAACATTTCGTGGCAGTAAATTTGCTGAAGCATGTTGCTACCAATTATGCAAAATTAATAAATAAATATTAATTTTTATATCCAGGTGAAGATTGTTAATAACTATGAAAATTGTTTATTAACATTAAATCTCACCAGAAAACGTATTTACAAGGTTTGAAATGCACGGTTTGGAAATTTATACACAGAGGGAACAGGCAAAACTGGAACACTGTAAGAGGTACCCAGCAAACGCAGACATTATACTGGAAGAGAAGGTTCTTGCTGTCACTATATACTGCTTGCAGTTACTTATCCCACTTACCCACTAGATGGTTGCAGGAAGCTCCCTTATGGCAGAAGGCAATTAGTGATTACAAGAGGCTTTAAGTATTTACTCACAAAATATTATCGGACAGTACCCAAAGCACACGGAGGCGTTGCTGTTGGTGGTCTCAAAGCCATTAGAGGCTTTGGAGTCTCCCCAGGCTCTTTTCTCAGACAGCTGGGAGTCTGGCACAGTCTCTGACCTGGTTCCTCTTGACTCCTGATTCAGCAGAAGCCTTGCAGAGGGGCAGGCAGGATGCAATGCCATGTGCGGTCTCGGCACCATGTCATACTGGCTGTGTGGGCATTTAGAGCCTGTTCCTGGTAAAAACTCGAGGCAGTGGAGTTTCCAGGCAGTTAAGGATGCAGTGAAGCAGTAGTAGCAGGCATGAATACAATGGCAGACAGCACACTGTGTTACCTGCTCATCCCTTTTTATCAATACAGCCTGAGACTAATGGGCCTTTGGACCTAGATGAGCCAATCAGGATGGCACTTTTCCAAGCTTGACCTTATCAGGTGAAGCCAGGGCTTTCATTTTCCTTTCCCGCGGTTGACTCCCCCAGCACAGAAGGAGAGGGAGCAGAGGGATATGTCTGGGCAAGCCACAGTCCTTAGACTCAGTGGCTCCAGGTTCTTTGTCCTCTTTCCTGCGGTTGCTTCTTCCAGCACAGGACGGGGAGCAGGGGAACATGTCTGAGTCCTTAGACTCAGTGGCTCCAGGTTCTTTGTCCTCTGTCCTGCAGTTGCTTCTCCCCATAGCAGAAGAAGGGAGAGCAGAAAAACATGTCTGGGCAAGCCAGGACATGCATATGCCTATTTTGGCCTATTTAGGCCTATCACGACACATGTGTCACAGACATTATTTCTAGCTAAAATCATACATGAATCAGCAGTTGCCTCTGTAATATTTGAAAATACATGCAATCAATGAACCTACTGTACCAGGTTCTCCTGCCTTTTTGCATATCAGGTTTTCACTGAAAAAAACCTCACCAACTACACCAAAAAGGCAAACTAAATTTTGGTCAATGGAATGATGTAAGGTCAGTAACAAAAGAACATGAAAATACATACTTAGGAACTAAATGCATGGAAATAATGACAGGAGGCTTACAAGAAGAGAAATTTAAAACTGTAAGGTATGACTTTTCTGAGACACCAGACTTTAAAGGCAAACATTTTTCTCAGAAATTAGGTATTTTTTCCCCTCCTTACATGTTAGATTTGACAGCCAAAGTCCTATGTCTGCTATAAGGTTAAAAGATAAGTGTTGCACACGTCTCCTTCAAAGTAGCTGCATCCTGTTAATTCATACCCTGTAATAACAGAATAAAGCAGTAGTATGGGTACACTCCTGTATGCCTCTTGGTAACAGCAGTCACTTTTCTCCTCCCACAAACATCTAAGAGAATAGTGAAAAATAGAAGTGGTGACTCTTCTGCCCTAAAAATCCATAAAATAATGGCTTCTTTGAAACTAAATGAACCTCCTCCGCCCCAGTTTATAAATCAGCTAGCATAGATATGTCATTTTCTTTGCAAAAAGATAGAGAGGAAGTTAGCAGCCTTTCAGTGGCTGCAATTTGACTTAGAGAAATGGAGAGCAGCAGCTGCAACATAAAAGAAACCTAAAAATACTACTTAGATTGTTCGTTATAACAATAATACATAGAGATTGTTACCTTCCCCTCAGATTTTGGAACTGTTAGTAGGTATATCATCACCTCAGCAGTAATTTTCTTAAAGCTACATACTACACAATGCAAAACAAAACCCAAATAATATGAATACAGGTTTAACTCTTTTTTCCTAAACATTGCAAGGCAGTTATTTTCAGAAAATACAAGGCAGCAAAATAATTAGTGCATAAAACCTAAAATTAAATAGGCTAAATTAATTTTTGGTTTATAGCTAGTGACTTCATCTAAGCTGCAGGGTTGAAGCAGATGTTATGCATTAGTAAGGTGCAATTAATCACCTACTTGTACTGGGTGGATTAGTATCCTTCCTCGCACCACAGCACTTTCAAAATTAAAGTCTACAAGTTCTTTTCCTCTCACAATAAAAAATGCTCTAAATTTACAAATTATCACTGATGTCTTAGCAGCAACCTAGGTATCTCAACTAGCTTCAAAGTATAGTGATAAATGTATTTAACCTCAGGTACAGGAAGTGGTATAGACTCAGTTTAAAACTTCCACCTGGTTGCATCAGGTATCACATACATATGAAAATATATAAAAGACCTGCAGAATTACAGAATCATAGAACAGTTTGGATTGGATGGAACCTTTAAACCCCCCTGCACCGGGTAGAGAGATGTTTCAATACATCAAGTTTCTCAAAGGCCCATCCAACCTGATGTTCACCACATCTGAAATATATGTGCATATATGTATGCACACACACACACACACACACACACACATATATATATATATATAAAACACAGAATCATGGAACTACAGAACCATTCAGGTTGGAAAATATGTTTAAGATCACAAAGTCCAACTACCTAACGCTGCCAAACCCACCATCAAACCATGTCCCTAAGCGTCGCATAAATATGTCTTAAATATCTCTATGGATAGTGACTCCACCACTTTCCTGGGTAGCCTGTTCCACTGCTTAGCCCTTCTGGTGAAGAAATTTTTCTATTATCCAGTCTGAACCTTCCCTGGCTGTGCTGGTTTGAGGCTAATTGGAATATTTTAAGAGAAAATTATACTCTATTATAGGCTTTGAAGAGAAACACAATGGTGATGTCTACTTCACTCATAGGATTGCTGAGATGTTTAAGTAATCAAAACATAGATAAGTCAGTCTCTGGGGCACAGCGTCTTGGGCTGTCTAGCAGCTTCTGGCCTTCTCCTCTCTGCTGAGTAACCTCACTAACCACTTTTCTTCTAACTCCCTTGGCCAATCCTCCAAACTCACCTTGCGTGTAAGGCAAACCTTGGGGTAAGGTAGAGGGGTGGGGAGAAGGTGGAAGGGTGGTTGGGAGCCCCTCCTGGGGTCTCTAATTTCTGAGAGGGGTGTTGTGTTTCTGTATTACCTTTAACTTGTATATTTCTGTAAATATTCCTGTATATAGTGTATATATTTGCTTGTATATTGTGCTGAGCTGTATATATAGCTTCATTCCTTAACTTCCAGCCAGCTGAGTTCTAGTCTGGGTGATTTTACATAGTGTGGGGGGGCAGGGAACTCCCAAACCATCACACTGGCACAACTTGAGGCCATTACCTCAAGTTTGTTTCTTGGGAGAAGAGACAAACACATAACTCACTACAACTTCGTCATTACAATTTCCTTCCAGGGAGCTGTAGAGAGTAGTAAGGTCTCCCCGCATCCTCTTCTCTAGGTTATACAACCCCAGTTCCCTCAACTTCCTCATAAGACATGCTCTAGATCCTTCACCAACTTTGCTGACCTTTTTTCATATACTGAACATAGTATTCAAAGCGCAGCCTCACCAGTGTCCCTGAGTGCAAGAGGGACAATCACTTACCTAGACCTGTTGGTCACACTGTTTCTGACAGAAGCCAGGATGTTATCTGCCTTCTTGGCCACCTAGGCACACTGCTCTCTGAATATGAATAGGACTCCTCAGGTCCTTTTATATTGGGCAGTTTTCAAAATGCTCTTTTCCAAGCCTTTAGCATTGCATGTGGTGGTGGCTGTGACTCAAGTGGAGAAACCAGCACCTGGTTTATTTGAATATATGCACACACTTAAAGGGTAGGCCAAATTTACAGCTGATTTGTGATGCTGTATTCTGTCAGTCACATTGTAATGGATGTATTTGATGTTATTAATCTATATTTTCTAAGCTTCTCTCTGAAATCTCAAGTTACATCAGCATCTGCATAATAAAATGTCTCTCTTTACATATTGTTTCTCAAACTTCTAGATGCAATCCTCTACATATGTCAACAATGTCGATATGTTAGCATATTTTTAGTTTGAAAATGTTAATCATAAAAGGAAAAGCATAATAATGTGCTTACTATGTAGCAGGCCAACTCTGTCTCTAATACTAAATCTGTTTGCTATTCCAAAGCTGTACCACGGTGTCATGGTAGGCCTAAGCAGGTCAAAATAGGTTTGTATATATCCTGGCTTGACCACACATGTTTTTCTACTCTCCCTCATTCTGTTTTAGGGAGAAGCAACCACGGGAAATAAGACAAAAGAACCTGGAGCCACTGAGTCTGAGGACTGTGGCCTGCCCAGACTTGTTTTGAATCCTGCAGTAAACAAGGTACACATGGTTGCCTTGTGCAAGGCCTGTGTGTTGCTCTAAAACAGGGAAAGCAAGCCTATGGCTTCATCTAACACAGTCGAGCTTGTCTAACTGCCATTCTGATTGGCTATTCTGTGTCCAAAGGCCCATTAGTCTCGGGCCGTATTGATATAAAGGGAGATGAGGAGGGAGCATAGCATGTGCTCTGCCATTACAAGGTGTGTTCTGCTATTATATGTGTTCTCCACTATTGTATCTGCCATTGTATCCATGCTCCTACTACTTTATTGCATCCTGAGCTGCGTGGAACTTCAGCGACCAGGATTAGGCTCTAAAAGCCTCTACACGTTTGGCCTGCACAGCCAGCGTGACACCGTGCTGAGACTGCACATCACAAGACATCCTGCCTGCACCTGAAAGCCTCCTGCCCAGATGGAAGCCCTGGAGATACACAGATCATCCAGAGAGTCAGGACCAGGTCAGAGATTGTCTGCCTCCTTTCTCCAGCACCCAGAAGCCTGGGGGAACTCCAAAGCCTCTAACAGCTACCGACAGCAACCCCGCCACAAGCTTTGGGTACTGTCAGATAATATTTTTGAGAGTAAATACTCAAAGCCTGTTGTAATCATTAATTACCTTTTGCCATAAGCAGAAAGGAGCTCCTTGAGTCCATCTAGTGAGCAAGCGGAGTATTGACTGCAATCGGCACACTGACAGCAAAGCCTTCTCTGCCAGTTCAATCGAGTTCAATTAATGCATATATTTACTAGTTATTGCTAGATCCTGTTATTGCCTGTATATAAAGTTTCCATGAGTGATGCAAAGAACCTGTTATTTGGTGATCAGGGTGCTGTGAGTTCTGAATGTTTAATATTAATAAACAATATTTTTTAAAATATCATCTCGTAGTAATTAATTACCCCCTCCACTACACATGTGTGAGCTGTGGTAAATAATATAATGCTCACTCCTTCAGAAAACATTAAATATAGTCTTGACAAGTAATTCATTCAACATTTCCCCACATTGCAGAGATGGTGAATGGTAAGGAATCTGGAACTTACCTGTGCTGTATTCTTTTTTCTATGCCTTCAAAATGTCCATGTTTTTACATTTTACAACTCTAGAAGCCTCATTTCCAACAATTTCCCATTGACACTGGTTCTTTGAATTATATGCTTTTAAAGATGTTACGTGGAATGCCTCCTTGAAATTGCTTCAATAGGCTCCTTACACTTACTTACATTTCAGTTCTAGAACCATGTCTTTCAAATGTCACTTATTAACTAGATATGAATCAACCATTTTCACTGCCTCTGTTTTTTTTGACCTTTTACTTCTTGATTCATTGGAAGTGTGCTTTTATTTTTATGTTAGTGTAGATTTACTGGCTGCTTCATAAATATGAAGGAAAACACAACTGAGTAGAGCTCATGGACTGAAAGGGCAACAGACCATAACGTAAATATTGCACCACACTCTTTAGTTGGTACTTAGGATTGTCATTCAGAATTCCTTCAGAATCCTTGTTATTATTTTTAGAATAAGGCATTACCCACATACCAAGAGAGGTATAGCAGAGCTAGAGAGAAGGCAAACACACTGCTTTCCCTTCCCTTTTAGCCCTCTGCATGACTGAGTTGCAGTGTCAACTCCAAACAAGCAAGCTACTCCTATCAAACCTGGCATCTACTAATTCTGCATAGATTCTATAGATCTAATGACAGGGGGAACCCATGCTTGATCCTGTACGCATGTTCTTTAATCCATCATTGCTCACAATGGTGTTCATGCACCATGAGCAATTTCCATGGATGTCCTGCTGATAGTTTAAAGTGACAAAGAGCAGAAGTGCACTCGCAGTACTCAGAATGGCTGGAAACATGAATTATGCTGTTAGGAAGATTTTATGGCATATCTTCTAAGTCCTTTAAGCTCATGAGAAAGAAACATCAACTAATTCAGAACAATCAGAAAATTAGTGTTATTTGCCAGCAACTTCTTGTGCAAGGTTGATAAAACGTTTTTAATTCCCAACTACTTCTTGCTTCTTAAATACTGAGAATGCACTAATAAGGCCATGTTTTAACAGAAAAAAATAATAATAAAAAAACAAATAAATTGAAAACAGGGGAAGCCATTTTCTTCATTTTGAGAAAGCGATGGTGAAAAACAAATGCAATCCAAAATTTTCAAGGGTTTTCTGACACTGAAACAGAAAAAAAAAATGTCCCTCTAAATAATATCTTTTCTAACATCAAAAGATATGCAAGGAAGCATTCAGTTTTCTGTTTGGACATCTTACTGTCAGTATTTCCAAATGGCAAGAAAATGTAAGAAGTTATGTTCTAAGAAAGCAGTTCCTCGAGGAAGGAAACATTTTCTTTAGTGGGTTTTCTTTTTATTATTATGGTACTTCCCAGCCAAACATAGTAAGGAAAAAGCCTTCTTCATGGAAAAGGTTTACGCTCAGCTAGGGCTCCTAACATTTTCTCAGTTTTTACTGAAGCTTTTTAACCTAGATTACTATAACATGTGTGCTGTGAAATTCTCTAGAAGGCTAAGCTGAATTTCACTGCTTTTTCATAGCTTGTTTTTTTGGGGTTTGCTTTTTTTTTTTTTTTTTGAGCTGTTTCATAACTTACAGAAGTCTTTGATCAGCATTAGAAGTAGTTAACTACTCCATTTCTTTGGTAACTTCCTTTCTGAACTAAACAGCCAAAACGGTTTAGACAATTAAGACAACTTAACTCAGAACTAATCAAAATTATTTTCTAGGTCAAATTGTCCATTTAAATTGAATATTGGTTTCTCATAGCAATGTCTTGCCTAATAGAGTACATTAATCTTCTTGGTTACCATATGTACTTGTCTTAGGAACACAGTGTACAATATAGTTCAGCCTGGCAAAAGCTACCTCCCTTAAAATACCATTGCTTATAATTTTTCTCACTTCTGCATTTTTGTGTGTTTGCACAAGGCAACAAAAATTTCACTTTGTACTAAAAGGCTCAAACCATTCAGAAATATATAAGGAAGATGCCCACAATGGTAGCCTACTGAAAATATAATATTTAGGGAAAAAAAAAAATCTAAAATTATTTCCTTGGCTATATAAATAAATATCAACCATTTTAATGGAATTTCTGCCTTTTGATTAGAACTTTTCCCCCCTGCATTTTCCTTACATAATTCAATTACCACACTCTAAAACTTCAGATTTACATATAAAAGCGGAGATTACTTTGAAATTAATGAAATGCCCCTTTAAAGAAGTGATCATAATAATAATTAGAAGGAAAAATACTTTTTGCAATTAGACTCAAAACCTACTTTCTGCTAAAGCAGTTTTCTTTCAAACAAAACACACAGACGAACATCATTGGTGTATTTCCTCTGAACTGAGAGAGTGCTGGAAACTGCTGACAACTTACAGACTATTGCCTTGAGCATGGGGAAAGCACAGCTAATCAGATACTTTGATTGCTATTCATCTGGAGGGCAGAGGACAGTGTCTATGTACTTCTTTTTGGCCTCTTTTTTTAAAAAAAACCCACAGGATATTTCTCCAATTTTTCCAGCTAGATTACTATTACTGCAGTCAAACTGTGATATCCTTCTTCGCTTTATGAAGGTAGAATCTGCAGCATAGATCTGTCTAAACAAAGAGGTATGGAAAGACAACTCAGACTAAGGTGGCTGGGATCAAAAAGCCACCATAGCCATCAAGTTGCCTTTCAAAATGAAAATAAATTGATTCTAAGGTCAATTGATTCCCTCTCAGAGGTAGTAGCATTAAAAAAAAAAAAGAAAATATTCTCTTTCTAAAAAGTTCATGAAATTAAGGTTAGATTTGGACTGGACCACACATGAATCTTGTTATGTAAATCTCTTCGAGAGGTTGGAGCCGAAGGATACAGAAGACTGTTGCCTTCTGGTTATTTTGAAGCTCACCCTTCCAAATGTACTTGAACTCAAACTTGGTTGGGTAATTTCATGAGCAACACAACAGCTCTTCAGTTTCGTAACTGCACACAAATGTGACCTATAATGGTCATTTTCAGCAGGTTCGTAGCTTAACATTGCCACCTTCCTTTTATGAGATGTTATAAGAAATGTATTTAAAGCAAGAGATCTAAGACACAGAGGTTGTCTCAAGCCTCACATATGTATCATTAATCAGATTTCAGTACTCTTTCAAAATCATTCTACTTCTCCTCCAAGAAAACCCTTAGCCTGTAAAGAACCTTCGAGAAATCTGCACACCATTTCCATCCTTTTGATTTTGTTTTCCCAAACAGGATTAAGAAGAGTTAAAAATGTAGATGTTATACAGAAAGAAATAATAATGCATAGTGTTCATACTTTGGGTATAAAACCTAGCAGGTCCTTCAAAAGGCAAATAAACAGATGCACCAGCTGCAGATACTGCTGAGTCTTCTTTCAAAGGCTGGGAAACTGTGTGTAGGGGGGTACAACTGCGTTTTTTTTCCCCTTCCTTTCACCATCATAACTTGCTAAAGCTGTGTCAGCTTCTCTTCATCTGTATCCAGCAAACCAGAAAAGTAGTTTAGCTGCTGGTAGAGCTGATTTGCAACAATGATAGTTTTAACACCACCAAATTAAAAGGTGCTAGAGACAGATAAGGTTACAGCAAAATAAATGGAATTGAGAAAGCAGTAAAGACACACAAGGTAATGTGGAATTTTGGATTAAAATGATAAACTTGAGGACATGCCCTCAGTAGTGAGAAGAAACACAGATAGACAGTAAGGAAGAAGAGGAAGGAAATTCTTCGACTCCTATGACGCACTTCTTTTCAAAAATTATTCCCCTATGTCCTTTATGAATTTTCACTTGAGAAATACTTGATGTGAAAGCACACCAGGTGGGAATTAAGAAATCTTACCTTCACTGCATGGAAAGGATAGAAAAGCAGCACAGGTGCAAAGGAGAACAAAGGAGCTAGTACCATGGTGAGCTAGTAAGAGTAGTCGACAGAACTGTGGGTGGAAATGCTAGGGAATTGCCATTCATGGACTGTGAAACTCACTCTAGAATAAGGATTTATGTAAGCCTCACTTCCAGTTCGTGGTTTTCAACTGGTGAGTGCAGTGTTTACCTAAAAATGCAGAATGTTAAATCAAGTTGGGAATTGAGAAGAAAATTAAATAAAAGAAAAAGACAGGTTAAAAGTTTGCCATCAGCACATACACAAAGTTTAATTAATAAAAAAAATCTGTAACTGTGAATTTATTTTGATATATACTAAATCAAAATGAAGCAGCTAATTAGTAAACTAAATCTCTTCTGGTCTGTATCGTAAGAGTTTCTATTGAAGTTAACTTCAAAGGAGCTCTTGAAAAATATGAGCATCAAACATATTTTTGAACAACAAAGGAATATCCTTTGACAGGAAAATGCTGTTGTCCTATATTTGCAATATATAAATTTTATTTGATAATTCTCAATGGAATTATAAGGTATCTCACAAGACTTGTGGAAAGAAGAAAGATGCTGTAATTAAATGATAAAACTAACTAATAACATGAATCTGACAATATTGACTCAAGTTCTGCAAATTTAAATGTTTCCTCATTTAACAATAACTACTTTGATTTTATTTTTCCAAGGAAGATCTACAGCACTTTTTTAAGTGGTCACATTAATATACCATGAAGTAGTATTTCCATTTATACAGCCATCACTGAAAATACAGGAAAAACCAGAAATTCCACCTAAGTTTGTATGATTTTGATTACAAGTATTTAGAAATTTATGTCTTCACTGAAAGCCATTTGTAATTATGACCACTGGAAATACATCCAAATCTCAAGAATTAGTTGTAAGACATCATGAGATGTCAGTGCTGGGACCAGTGCTGTTTAACATCTTTGTTAGCGACATGGACAGAGGAATCAGTGCACCCTCAGCAAGTTTGCAGATGACACCAAGTTGTGTGGCACAGTGGACTTGCTAGAGGGCAGGGATGGCATCCAGAGGGACCTGGACAGGCTGGAGAGGTGGGCCCAGGTCAAACTCATGAAATTCAACAAGGTCGAAATGTAAGGTCCNGGCACAGGTTGCCCAGGGAGGTTGTGGTTGCTCCCTCCCTGGAGGTGTTCAAGGCCAGGTTGGAGGAGGCCTTGAGTGACCTGTACTAGTGGGAGGTGTCCCTGCCTATGGCAGGGGGTTGGAACTAGATGATCCTTGAGGTCCCTTCCAACCTTACCATTCTATGATTCTATGAGATACACACTCTCAGTGTATGTTTATCCTGGACAAATTCTTCAAAGGCAACTGTTGTCACTAACATACTGCAGTGTACTGAATTGAAATGGTATTTTAAACATCAGTGAAATAGAAACCCTTTAGACCTGTACATCCAGTTTTGGTTAGCTAGAGTTTTGGTTTTAGCAGATGAAATTTGTGTGTATCTGTAAACTAAAATGTGCTGCCCAAATGCTTCTCATTATTATGATGGGGTTTTATACCTACTTGAGGGCCTACTGAAAATGCATTACCAGAATATGTGATTCAGTACTTGCATTGTGAATTCAGCTGGAGTCTGGAATGCTTAAATGACCTAGGCTTTGAGCTATCATCAATGATTGTCTTAAAATTATGCGAATCACCTCCTGTTAATGTCTCTTTCTTCTGATTATAAAGTGCCTAAGGTGATCAACTCCTATCAGCACATTTAATTGCCAGACTTCTAAGACAGCTAAACAAATTCCACTCCTTCTCTGTCTGTAGAACTGCACCTACACAAAAATATCTATTCCTGCCCTCATTCCCACCCCTAAGGCTTTTAAGTACTTTTAAAATTAATTTCTAGTTAATGTTTCTATCCTACAAGTGCAAAGAGTAAAAACATTTAAATTAAAATTGCATCCATCACTGCCACATATTCNTGTCCTCATAGCAGAGCTGCTCCAGCTCTCTGATCATCTTCATGGTATACCGACGCACAAGGTATATTCAATTATTCAACCTTTGCATACCATACCTTATTCTTCTCTTGAACAATCAGTTACTGGTTATTTATTCATGATTAATGCTGAAGTGAAAAGGCATGCAGAGCATAAATTGTACATCAACTTACAACGGGGATTTTTTTGTGAAAAAGTGACTTCAGTTCAATCATTACTAGAGACAATTTTCCAAAAGATCTGCAAAAGCAACTACATCAGTTCATGTACACTCACTGGTATTACTGTCCTTTCATTTAAATGATAATGCCACTTAGTAATGTTTTTGGTTGAATACATTTGCATAATCACCATGAAAAGCACTCACTGTGTGCCTTGTACATATACTTATCTGTCTTAATATAGGCTCCTTACTAGTTTATGAAAACACAGCATATTTACTTGTGGAATAGTCTTCTTAAAGATCAAGATTTTCCAATCAGTCAAGTGGATTTAGATATCTAAGTTCAATTGATGGAATGAAATGGGTACAAAACAATTCCGGGAATTGCTGAAGCACAGTGCATCATTAATTCCAAGAACTAGGCAGTATTCCAGAAATGTGTTCAATGTTAAACATAAGCAATAAAGTAAATTTCTTACAGCCATAATAAATTTAAGGAACTCATTTTTTCCCCCTTATATTCATAACTTTGAGAAATAAACCACTAGTTTCTCCCATACACTGCTAAATCTTCATGTTTTTAAGGAGGAATGGTTAGCAAGATAGGTTGATGGCATTTTTATTTGTTTCAAGACTGTCTGGCATTTAGATTTGCTCCAATCTGCCATTTTTAATGACTGTAAAACCAATGTTGTATATTTACTTTAGATTTAAAACCTGCAGTACAGCCAGTGGCAAAACACCTGCTGAGTTTTATGGCATTAGGGTTCTACTGTTTCCCTTCTGCACCTCCTCAGTCAGAAAGAGAGAAAATCTGGAGAATCAAGAGGGTGAATAAAACTGCACTTATCACACTCCTTTCCTTCCTTGTCTCTTCTCTAAGGGCCAGGTACAAGGTCTCCAAGCATCAGCACTTGCTCTGCTTAGCTCTGTAGAACACTGAGAGTCTCCAAACAAGTTTTCCTTCAGAAACTCAGAACATGTGAATCATCCTCTTTTGCAGCTCAATCAGTGTGTAACAACCTGCCTCAGAGCAGTCAACTGAAAGACTGGAAAGTCAAAGTCGGTACTTCTGTATCATACACAGCTCCTTCTTTACCCAAGTGTCCTTGCAGGCAGATCATTGCTCCAAGTTTGGTTTTAGATAACTCAATGAACAGCATTCTCAGCTGCAATAAACTCTGCTCAGTCTGCTCTGTTGTCCAGCAGGTTATTCCTATCACCTCTTGAAGGATGCCTATTCACTTCTGTGATGGTTTGGGGTTTAGGAATTGGGAGTTCCCTGCCCCCCACACTTTGTAAAATCACCCAGACTAGACTCAGCCGGCTGGAAGTTAAGGACGGAAGCTCTATTTACAGCTTAGCACAATGTACAAGCAGATATATACACAATATACAGGAATATTTACAGAAATATACAAGTTAAAGGGAATACAGAAACACAACACCCCTCCCAGAAATCAGAGACCCCAGGAGGGGCTCCCAACCACCCTTCCACCTTCTCCCCACCCCTCTACCTTACCCCAAGGTTTGCCTTACATGCAAGGTGAGTTTGGAGAATCGGCAAGGGGGTTAGAAGGAAAGTGGTTAGTGAGGTTACTCGGCAGAGAGGAGGAGGTCAAAAGCTGCTAGACAGCCCGAGAGTGTCTGCAAGCCCGAGTGACAGTGTTATCTATGTTTTGAGTTCTTATCCATCTCAGCAAGCCTATGAGTGAAGTAGACATCACCACTGTTTTCCTTTCACAGCCTATAGTATAATTTTCTCCATTAAAATATTCCAATTAGCCTCAAACCAGCACACTGACACCTGAAAGTCTCCTGGCATAAGCTGGGAGATCCTAATCCTCTGAGTTATCTAGGATCCTGCTGAAGGAAGTCAAGGCCTGAATGTGCTGCACGTGTACTAGAAGCTCTGCTATATTAGCAGTGTCTGTAGTAAAACACCTTCTGAAATCAAACCCTCTAATGTATATATCTGCTTTCCTTAGCTGAACTTTTCTGAAAAGCTTATGATAGAGAAAATTATTTATATACACTCTGGGTAGTGTGCAATTAATAAAATGTCACCACATAATTATATACACCAGGTGGCATTAATGGCAAAATAACGTATGGCAGTTAAAGTATGATGTCTCAAGCTACTACTCAAAGCATAAGTTGAAGATTACATGAAAATTATTGTGGAAAGCAATTAGGAAAAATCCTGAAACACTGGCACTTAAATAAGAAATAGCACATTAGGTCTAAGATTACAAAAAATATAAAAAATCTGTCACAACTAGCAAAGAAGTCACCTGCCAAAACTGCCTGCTTCTCTCCACTAAATAGAACCTTCTGTGACTCAGTTGAATATCTAAATTTCAAATATCCAAAGAAAGGTAAATGTCCATTCTTGCTCATAGGAGCAACTGGTTATTGTGTTCTAGGGAAGAATATGCTGGTGTTTTGCTAACTGTCCTGTGAAAAGGAAGCCCATGTAATGCTTCTGCATTGAGCTAAGGTGGAAAGATAAAGATCAAGGCTCTTGTGCAGACAAAAGGCAAAGCTAAGGAAAGAAACCAACATAGTTGAGCAGTTTTTCTGTTGTGATTAATTTTTGTCTTTTCCTATGAGAGAGTAAAAGTATCTATTGTACCACACCCTTATCCCTACCTACACAGAATTATTTTCTAGCATTTTGCAGCTCTGCTATGAAGACAGGCTGAGAGAGTTGGGGCTCTTCAGCCTGGAGAAGAGAAGGCTTCCAGGAGACCTTAGAGTAGCCTTCCAGTATCTGAAGGGGGCCTACAGGAAGGCTGGGGAGGAACTATTTACAAGGTCTTGCAATGACAGGACAAGGGGCAATGGGTTTAAACTGGCAGAGGGGAGATTGAAACTGGATGTTAGGAGTAAGTTCTTTCCAGTGAGGGTGGTGAGGCACTGGCACAGGTTGTCCAGGGAGGTTGTGGCTGCTTCCTCCCTGGAGGTGTTCAAGGCCAGATTGGACAAGGCCTTGAGTGACCTGTACTGGTGGGAGGTGTCCCTGCCTATAGCAGGGGGTTGGAACTAGATGATCCTTGAGGTCCCTTTTTCATGGTAGGCCTAAACAGGCCAAATTAGGCTTGTACATGTCCTGGCTTGCNACGGCTACCGACAGCAACCCCGCAACGAGCCTTGGGTACTGTCAGATAATACCTTCTTGAATAAATACCAAAGCCTCTTGTAATTATTAATTGCCTTCTACCATAAGCAGAAAGTTGCTCCTTGTGTCCATCTAGTGAGCAAGCAGCGTAACTGGCCGCTAGCGGTATCCTGACCGCAAAGCCTTCTCTTCCAGTTTAATTCGAGTTCAGTTAATGTATATATTTAATAGTTATTTCCAGATCCTATTATAACCTGTATATAGCTTCCATAACGTTGCAAAGAGCCTGTTATTATTATTAAATGGTGGTCAGGGTGGTGCGAGTTCCGAATATTTAATATTAATAAACTATATTAATATTTTTAAAATATCATCTCACAGTAGTTAATTACCCCCTCCGCAACACCCTTCCAACCTTACCACTCTATCATTCTATGATTCTATGATTTTGTCTAGCCTGGCCTGACAATGGCTGCAGCCATTGTAGGGCATTTCCCTGATTACACAGAAATACTTTCACAGAATTACAACATTCACTATTGCCCATAAATTCTCTCTCTTTCTTAATTTTATTCCATTAGTCTCAGTCATACTTGTTTGTACCATATAATGTCTATTCTGCTCTATCCTATTCTAGTCTTCTGCCCTCTCTACTCACACCTTTAAAATACTTAGCATTACCAACCAGGCATGTTTGTTTTCTGAATCTAAGTATTGTAATGCATCCTTTTTTTGCCCTCATGTTATGAATTAATTTGTTAAAAACTGTTAATCTGAGGAGAACTCATTCTCTGATGCCATCTGGTACTTTAAATGTGTTAAAGGAATAAAAGCCAAGAAGCAACTAGAAAAACTGATCACTATATCCAGAGTGCTTAATTGCTAGCTGAGCTACATGGCTCTGGTTTGGACCTCTTTGATTAATTCTCCTTAAAAGAACACCCACGTGTGGCTTTCTCCATTCTGTACAATCCTCTAACATCACAAAAATCTTTGCACTCTTGAACAACCTCGCTCACCCTGGTATTAAACCTCAGAGCTTGCAAATCATGGTCTGTCGTGGTAGGCCTGAAAGGCCAAGGTGGGCTTGTACATGTCCTGGCTTGCCCAGGCATGCTCCCCTTGCCCCCCCCTCCTTCCGAGCTGGGGGTGGTGGCCACAAAAGCCCCAGCTTCACCTAATATGGGCAAACTGGGCAAACTGCCATCCTAATTGGCTAGTCTATGTCCAAAGGCCCATCAGTCTCGGGCTGAACTATATAAAGGATGAGCAGGTAGCACAAGCTGGCTCGCTTGCTCTCGCTCCTCTCTCGCTCTGCTATTGTGTCCATGCCTGCTGAGGCATCCATGCGGTCGGCCTGCTGCCAAGAGAGCCAGGACCAGCCAGCG
>WBNM01016628.1:0-34678 GCA_013399055.1 Ramphastos sulfuratus | reverse complement strand
ACTGGATGTTAGGAGTAAGTTCTTTCCAGTGAGGGTGGTGAGGCACTGGCACAGGTTGCCCAGGGAGGTTGTGGCTGCTCCCTTCCTGGAGGTGTTCAAGGCCAGGTTGGATGAGGCCTTGAGTGACCTGTTCTAGTGGGAGGTGTCCTTGCCTATGGCAGGGGGTTGGAACTAGATGATCCTTGAGGTCCCTTCCAACCTTACCATTCTATGATTCTGTCACCAATATTTCCAGTTTCTCTGCAGAATCTTCTATTATGGCTCACTTTAAAAAACGTTTTTACCTCATCAACACTGACAGATTGCTTTTACAGTACTTTACATACTCTGCTCCCAAGCCTCCTCAATAAAGCTAACATAGATGTTTTTCAGGAAAACTAATAGACATGGTTTTCAGTACTGTTTCAAGTCCTGAGTACACCACTGAAACACCCAAGCTTCTGTTAACTGATGCAATTTCTAGGCTATATGAGAGAAGGCCATTGAAAAAATAGGTGTGGGTTTTTTAATGACAGCCTCAGAAGTTTAACCTGCTTCTGAATAAACTCAAATAACATACTCAAATAATAACCTCGTTATGATCAAAACTGAATTCTAACTAACTGAAAAAGAAGATTTTTCTTTCACTGTAAGGGAGGATTTCAGTTAATTGGAATAAATGTATTATATAGGTATTTACTTTAATGAAAGACACTGTAGAACTGAGTAGGCATAACTTCTGCTTGATTCCAAAGTACCATTAAAGGGCAAATTAGTATGTAAATAGACTACCACATTTTTCTAGTGCACCAATAATTATTTCTCATTAAAAAGAAGAGGAGAAAACCCACTTGTGCTCTTTTCTGTTACTCCTGCATTTCTCTCATTGAATATATCCATCATGAAACTGCTAAAACCACTCAATTCCTGCATCTCTGGCCATGTCACATTCATCTTCCACGTGTTTTCTTTCTTTTGATGTTACTTTTGATCTTTTTGTCTGTCCTTCAAGGTTTTCTAAATTTCTGTAATTGTACAGAATTCTGTAACATACTTGGCTAACAATATGTATCATGAAGGACTAAATTATTTCTCAGGCAAAAAGGATAGGATAAAATTTCTGATATTAATTGTATGTTCAAAAGCACTGTAATCATGTCACTTGCTTGCTCACTTGCTTTCTGACCTTCTATTTCTTTCCTTGGTGGAGCACATAAGATTAAATCTTACTTATTCAATCTTTTGAAGTTTTTACCATCAGTACAAGCACACATACAGTTTAAGTGACCACTTCCATTCGTGCTGACACATCACACAGAATATCATACAATCATAGAATGGTAAGGTTGGAAGGGACCTCAAAGCTCCAACCCCCTGCCATAGGCAGGGACACCTCCCACTAGTACAGGTCACTCAAGGCCTCGTATAACCCAGCACACAGTACTCCTAAGCTTTTTCTGAACATCATTCCATCTCCAGCTATGCATTTTATTTTTGCTGGAGAGTCAACTGAGTCCTGGGCTGCATCAAGAGCAGTGTGGCCAGCAGGGCAAGGGAGGGGATTCTGCCCCTTTGCTCTTGTCAGACCCCACCTGGAGCACTGTGTGCAGTTCTGGAGCCCCCAGCACAGGAAGGACATGGACGTGTTGGAGCGGGTCCAGAGGAGGGCCACGAAGATGCTCAGAGGGCTGCAGCAGCTCTGCTATGAGGACAGGGTACAAGAGTTGGGGCTCTTCAGCCCGGAGAAGAGAAGGCTTCCAGAAGACCTTAGAGTAGCCTTCCAATATCTGAAGGGGGCCTACAGGAAGGCTGGGGAGGGACTATTTACAAGGTCTTGCAATGACAGGACAAGGGGCAATGGGTTTAAACTGGCAGAGGGGAGATTTAGACTGGATGTTAGGAAAAAGTTCTTTACAATGAGGGTGGTGAAACACCAGAACAGGTTGCCCAGGGAGGTTGTGGCTGCTCCCTCCCTGGAGGTGTTCAAGGCCAGGTGGGATGAGGCCTTGAGTGACCTGTCCTAGTGGGAGGTGTCCCTGCCTATGGCAGGGGGTTGGAACTAGATGATCCTTGAGGTCCCTTCCAACCTTACCATTCTATGATTCTATGAAAACTCCAAGATATTAGCATGGACAAGTCATGGCTGTCTGGCTCAGTTTCTCAGAGGAACCAACAGTTTCAGATTTTCTCTGTTCATTACACAACTATGTATTGAGAAGACTGAAAATGTCATTACTTGGTGTTAGTAATATCAACCATGGTTTCATGGAAGATATGAGTTGAATCTTTCTAGTTCAGCTTTAAATTACTATGTGTGTTTTATGAGTCTTTCAGAGTCAAAGGGAGTCAAAAAAAGAAGGAAGAAGAGAGAAAACATTAGCAAACTCTAAAATTAACAGCAAAGGAATAGTAAGAAACATGATGTGGAATTAAAGGGGTAAATATCTTCTCAAAAAGGGTTTTTAAGATTTTTTTTCTGGGACTTGGCCTCAGTTTTTCTTTACTTATGAACTGAGAGGTTCCTGCTGTGCTTGTAGAAGTAAATCATAGTAGGCAGGAAGTTCTAACATTGTTAAAGTAACAACAACAATGAAATAATGTGACGATGTGGGAGCCTCAGCGTGCATTCATGCCAAATGGTTCAAGGTGAAATGGAAAATACAATGCTTGTTTTCCAGTGACAAAAGAAAATCAATATTTAAAATCAATGTCAGTCATGGGAAACAGATTAAGTAACAAAAAACCACAAAGCACTTTTGGGGGAAAAAAACAAGAAAAGGCAAAAAATATAAAATCCTTGTAACAAAATAAAAGCCCTTTAACCCCACACTAGGATAGATTTGTAAATCAAAGTCAGAAACCACATTGGTATCTAATTTTTCATGTTGCTACTTCTAAAAAAAATAAGGGAAACTTAGTCAGGTGTCTGAGCTGAAGTTCTTTGAAAACACATGACTAATGCCCATCTTTCTTCCCCATCTCTTATGGTTTGGTCTCTATGCTGGTTCTGTTCTGCCCATACGCCATATGCACATTGTAAATGCAGCTGGGCTCTCAGGAGAAACCAGAAGAGACCTTGTGACTTCAGCTACATTTTGTCCACATATCTGAGACTTTTACTTGAAAACACCATGAATTATGTTGCTGTTGCTCTCAAAGTCAAGGATTAAACATTGGAAGAAAAAGAAGCATCAGTGAAGGCATACGTTATAATTACATATATGGCAGTGGTTTGACAAAGCAGACATATTTGAGAATGAACAGCTTGTGAAGGGGATGAAAGGTGCTTCCCAGGTTAGTATTCATCCATGTACATGTTGCCAAGCTGCTGTATTGTAGTTCACATACTATACCAAACACAACCAAAACCGCCTGCAAACATCATACCATCAGACTGCTATAGGAGGTTTGGCTTCCCCCTCTGAAGCAAGTTTATTTCATCAAGAAATGAGATCATCTCATTTGGAAATAAAGATCTGAGCTGTTATACAGTGTGCTGCAATAAGAAGGGATTTATAAAAATACTGCTTATCTTAGCCTGGATCTTTTTAAACAATGAGGATAGACTTTTACAAACTCACCCATATCCAATTGAGAATATTAAATTTGGAAGTTTCAAACACTGTGTAGCTTACTACCTACCTGCCTCTTCCCCCTTTTTCTGTGGGCTTATTTTTAAAATATAGCAAGAGAAATGAGGTACTTCTGTGTTTATTATCATTAGTCATGCTTCTTGGCATTTGCTGTTGTATTTTGCAGTTAATAAACACACATTTCTCATGCAAATCACCTAGGAGTGGAATCAGTTTGCATATAAAGTCTGAGAAATAAAGGATGATTACTTATGTTATATTTAAAATACCAAAAAAACTTTTTCTCATAAACACACACACAAAAAAGAACTTTCTGCCTTTGTGTGTGGTTTATTGTTTTGGGTTTTGGGGGTTTTTTTTTATGTTGATCTGTGATATGCCAGAAAAAATCTATAGTGCAGAAAGCAACGGATTTCATGAAATTTATGACTAAAACTGTTGTAGCTATTTCTCACCACAATCTCTCCTTATGCCAACATCTGAGTGGTGCTGGTCCCAAACACTGATTTATTAAAAAAGCAATATCATACCTGTAGACATGCAGGAGCTCTGCCCTGGGGTTTATTCACATCAACAGCCACAAGCTGCCAACCTCCAGCAGCATCTTCATGAAACATCTTGGAAGGGAAAACTGTTGTCAGAAATCTTTTATGTGTCAATAAATACAAAATGAAATCTAGTACATTCCCCTTAAAGACCTGCATACATTTTAATGATAGCTACCTTAAAATAAGAATGAATTGGTTATTACTGCTACAGAAAAAAAATCCCACATGCTCTTTTTCCACACAATGTGTGCCTCTTGTGGTCCTAATGTACCAATAACCTCTAGAAGTGTAGGTATAGTTATTCTGTTTTGGTTGGTTGGTTTTGTGTTTTTGTGTTGTTTTGGGTTCTTTTTGTCAGAAATTAGGACATAAAAA
Source organism: Ramphastos sulfuratus (assembly GCA_013399055.1). NCBI lineage: Eukaryota > Metazoa > Chordata > Aves > Piciformes > Ramphastidae > Ramphastos > Ramphastos sulfuratus. The sequence goes on along the minus strand of WBNM01016628.1, from coordinate 30,183 downwards.
GATACAGATTGGTGGACATAAGGTGAGAAACCACGTCTGGAAGTGATTAACACTGTCCTGGAAAATATCCTTGAAAGAAAATGAATGGCTCTAGGATTCTGAATTGCCACCTGAGAGTCTGCAAAAAATGAAGTGTGGTGAAGTTTCCACCTTACTTTTATCTTTTCCTTGATACTCAGGACTCAAACAAGCCACTTCAAGAACACAGCCACAGCAGTGTGGTTGAAGCTTAAAAGCCATCCTGAGAGATGCATTCATTACCCTGGGGACAGTGTCACATAAATAGGGTTGTAATGCTGCTGATTCCTTATGGAAGAGTTGCCAGCTTAGATAAGCACTGAGTTACTCCTCTTTGTATCATGCTTTAATGTGCAGAGCTAAAGTGTATTTTTAAAGAAAGCCTGGTTTAAACTGACAGAGGGAAGATTTAGACTAGATGTTAGGAGGAAGTTCTTTCCAGTGAGGGTGGTGAGGCACTGCAACAGGTTGCCCAGGGAGGTTGTGGCTGCTCCCTCCCTGGAGGTGTTCAAGGCCAGGTTGGACGAGGCCTTGAGTGACCTGTACTAGTGGGAGATGTCCCTGCCTATGGCAGGGGGTTGGAACTAGATGATCCTTGAGGTCCCTTCCTTGTCATTCTATGATTCTATGATTCTATTATAATGTAACATAGAATTTAATTTTACATGAAAATTCCAAATCAACTTTAAAATATATGTACTAATATGCAAAACAAAATTAGCCAGATTAAAAAAAAAAAATAAAAATTCTTCGCTTATCATTCTTTCATAAAATAAATCAAACTGAGTCCCCAGTTAATCTCAGCCATCTTAGGTACTTCACCTGGGTGGTGGCAGTTGAAGTAGTACTGCTCCTGGACCCCCACATCTGCTGGAACTGCACTCTAATTTCTGCAAATGTTTCAATGATGACTGCGATGAAGACATTCTGAAATGCAAATAGGAAAGAATGGTTGATATGAAGCTCAGCAAGTGGAAAAGAGAAAACATTAATTTTAAAATGATCTACATTTCAAATCTAGTTTAAAGAAACGCATTTCCCAGTACCTTAACGAGCCAGGCCAGAAAGAAAATTAAGGTGATGAAATAGAAATATGAGCGCCATCGGGGAAAGCTGTCGATTGCTCGGTACATAAGGAACACCCAACCTTCCTGGGAAGCAGCTTCGTAAACAGTAAATATGCTTGTGCCTGTCAGAGGGGGAAAAGAAAATCTCAGGCATTAAGCTCCCCTAAAAATTTTCAATATCAACAAACAACCATCTTTTTATCTTTTCTATTTTCCTTTTTTTTTCCTAAAGAGTATCACTTCCCCCCTCCTAGAATCATAGAATGGTATGGTTGGAAGGGACCTCAAGGATCATCTAGTTCCAACCCCCTGCCATAGGCAGGGACCCCTCCCACTAGTACAGTTCACTCAAGGCCTCATCCAACCTGGCCTTGAACACCTCCAGGGAGGGAGCAGCCACAATCTCCCTGGGCAAACTGTGCCAGTGTCTCACCATCCTCACTGCAAAGAACTTCCTCCTGACATCCAGTCTAAATCTTCCCTCTGCCAATTTAAACCCATTGCCCCTTGTCCTGTCATTACAAGACCTGGTAAACAGTCCCTCCCCAGCCTTCCTGTAGGCCCCCTTCAGATATTGGAAGGCTACAATAAGGTCTCCTCAAAGCCTTCTCTTCTCCAGGCTGAAGAGCACCGACTCTCTCAGCCTGTCCTCACAGCAGAGCTGCTCCAGCCCTCTGATCATCTTCGTGGCCCTCCTCTGGACCTGCTCCAACAGTTTCATGTCCTTCCTGAGCTGGGGGCTCCAGAACTATACACAGTACTCCAGATGGGGTCTGACAAGAGCAGACTCCTCTTTCAAAGGGAAGATTTAATGCGGGTTTTTTTGTGTTTCTTCCTTTTGCAACTGAATATAAATTGGTTTTGTATCAAACCAGACTGACTTCTTTCTCTCCCTGGCCACATACAAAATCCCTTAGATGGGTTCACTGGCCCTATGCAAATGCATAGGCAAAAGGCAGAATTTGTCCTATCATGTGACTTCAGCAGCATCTATGAGAAAAGGCAGATTTAACTATCAGGATCAACACTCAGTAGGTGAAAGGAATCACTATTAGCATCAGCAACACTGAGTAAGCAGTAATACACTGAGAAGGTACCCAATNTCTCCTTCCAACCTTACCATTCTATGATTGTATGATTCTGTGAATATTAGCAAGCACAGTTAAGCAAGCACAAGAAGCTACAGAACAGTTTTGACATTCAGGCAGGCATCCAGGGTAGCTGCATTAACATACATGTGTTGCTTTAAAAACTGTAAAACAGTTTTAAGTTGAACTTGCTGTAGGACCCTGGGAGTGGGAGCAGAAGATAAAAGGTTTATGCACGTAGAAACCACTTTTGAAGAAAAGCTATGAAGTTACTCATTTTACACTTCAGATTCAAACTCATTCTAATGTCTGAGTCAGCCAGCTCTCAGCTTTATCTCTGCAAGGAAAGCTTCAAAATAGACTGTGGTTAGGACTCATATGGCATTCTTGTTTGAAATAATATAGTTGAGTTTGGGTTTGGTTGTTGGTTTTTTTGTTTTTAGGGTTTTTTTTTCTGAGAAGGAACACAATTAAACTGTGAAATTAAAGTGTGGAATCTCACAAACTGCTGTGAAATCAGGGAATTGTCCTACAGCCCCCTGCTAGGTCTGCTCCACTACTGCTTTGTTCACAAAACATCTTGGATAAAAGGGAGAGATCATGAGGAGTACTGCCCTCAGCAAAACATAGCAGCTGCTAGCAACACACAGATCATAAGCATGAACCCACCAAACGTCTGATTCTGTTCACAGAGAAAAGATTGGTTCTAGTCAGAAATTCCCAAGTCCAGTGGTTTCCCAAAAACTCAACCCAACTTATAAAGGGCTCTGTGCTGATATTCTCCCACTGAATCTGAAGACTCTGCATCCTTTTTTCTGTCAACATAGGTGGGATGAACCTGGAAGTCTTTATGCCTTTGGGAGTCCTTTTGTGGATAAATTTTCACTGACATAAAGATTTTTTTTTTCTGTATAAACTTGCTCCTTTGATATTTAGGTGTTGAATGGTTAACATGGTCATGCTGGGTAGGCAAAAATGTTAATCCTTTCTGTTATTTTTTTCTGGTTATTGGATTCCTTCCTGTTTACTGCATATGGTTCTCAGGATCAAGGGACAGAAATACAAATAAAAGGAAAGAAAAAGCATTCAAGCATAGATAGCAAACCCCTTTCAATTCCTTCAGAAAACAGAGTGGTCTCTCTCAATACTGAAATATTCATCAGTGATTACTCCATGGGTATTTTGCATTTTAAAAATTCATAAAGTAATGGTTCAATTATCTAATATTATACTGTTTCTGAACTGATTAAATTATTGAACAAAACAGTGCTGTTGAGGACAGGCAGAGAATGAAAAAAGAAAAAAAAAAGAGAATCTATTAAAAGTTGCTGGTTAGGAAACTGCCATTAGTCATTATCAATGGGAAAGTCACAGTGAAGATTAGTAAAATAGAGGAGATGTCATGCAAAGTATTTATAACACATACATTGGGCCATCTGCCACAGTTAAGCAATACTGTGAACAGACAAAAATGCACAATTAACCCTGTTAAGATAGTATGTGTTCATCTGTAACACTCAAGTAAAAATATATCTTGTAGATGGCTGGTACAGGTGTTCCTAAGGCTATTAGAAACCAATCACCATTAAGATTAGATACTTTTCCTTAACATATGTGACTAGAAAGTAATAAGGCTTTCAATACTGATGCCAGGAACCATGATGCCATTAACTACCTCTGTAAATGCTGTTTCGTCTGGATACAGAATAAAGGTACGGCAGAAAAGGATCCAGCAACGTGAAATGTTTTGCTCTCAAAAAGAAGAGTAGTTCTCAGTTAACAACTGCTATTCTGCATGGTTTTTTCCCTCCTAAAAGTTACATTTAAAGACAACCGGCACCCAATTCTATTTCTTCTGAGTACTGCTTTAATATCTGGCTACATCTTTCTAAAGCCAACGTGTATGCTATTAGGAGGGCTCTCCTTTCACAGCAGCACATGCTGTTTTCCTAACTGTGTTAAAAGCCATATAGAGGGGTGGAAACTATCAAAGTTTTAAGTCATGGTGGGATCAATCACAAAAAAAAAGTCAAACGCAGTGATGCTGTGAAACTCTGGTGAAATCGAACTTACTCCCTTAGATCAAATGGCAAAATCTGCCTTTTCCACAGGTGTCAGTGCTCTGTGTATCAGTGACAATTATGTTTTTCACTAGTTGAGAGGGTTTAGATCTTGACCACATTGTGCTAGGAGTCCCATGGTTATGTCACATAAGAGCATAAGATATCTTGTAGTTTGTGTAAGAAAAGCTGGGATATGGGCAATGAGGACTTGAAAACCTGCAGGCTATTCAGCTACACTACAGGCCTCATATACTTCAAAAGGTAGTCATCTCTTGTCAGTGTCCTGAACATTTAGATCAAGAGTCATGCAATCTAACCACAGGCATCAGTGAGACATTTCAGTCATGAAAAAGCTTTTGACCACGAGGAAGGTTAAACACACTATAGTGACATGACTCCTCACTTTGGGCATGGGTAACTTGATATATCTGAAAGCAGGATTTCAACATCTTCAGATAGAATATTGTTAAATATTAGTACATAAAAATATCTAGAAAATATTATAGTCTTTCTATTTGTTTCAGTAGACAGTTAAACCTTAGTGGCAAGAAAGATTTGTGAGGACCTGTCTGATGACAACACAGGTACTTTTGTTTGAATTTTCCTGGTACAATAAAACAATTCATTTAACCAGGTTGATGGTTAATCAAAGCAAGGAAGCAAAACATTTCTCAATACACAGATTAAAACTACATAAACCAGTATCACAATCTGTACCAGTTTCAAAGAAATGCTTTTATGCAACCAATAAACACTTCTGCCTTTTGAAATGTTTCACTGCACCTGGTCATTATCAAACACACAAGAAAAGAAAGTCCAGAAAAGAAAGACTTAGACACGTATTAGAAAAGAAACTGCATCTTCCTCAACTCATGCAACATTTTCCTTTGCTTCACACTGTATAGAAGAAAACCAGCAATCAGAAACAAACCATAGCCATACTAATCATGCATGTTTAGGCATAACAGCATTCGGCTCTGAAATGCAGGGGGGTTGTATCTTCTTCAATACACCTTTCTTTCAGATCTACCAGCTGAGACCATTAACCTGAAGAGCATGGAGGAAGCAGTTGCTTTAACACCTAAATCATTACATTAAAAAAATACTCTGTTGGTTTCTAAGCAGGGAACAAAGTCACCTATTTCTTCTATGCTCTAAAGATGAGTACATAGGGAAAAAAAAAAGAATTAAAAGAGTTAGAGGACATAGGTGATGACTTTTCATAAAGGAGTAAAGAAACCTATCCTGCCAAAACCCTCTCTTTTAAATACCTAAGAAATAGAGAAGGTGTTTATATATTTTTTAAAATGACTCATAGTGGACAGCACAATGGTATCATTATGCAGGAAAGCTATTTTACATACTGTATATTTATGTATTTTAAAAAAAAAACACAGGATTTTTCACTTGTTTCTGCACCTCTGTGACACCCTCCATGCTCTGTGACATCAGCCCTTGCTATAATCAGCTCATTCTGTGAATGGACCTAAATGAAAAAGGCAGTGCACTGAATAATGCTGCAGAGTTAAAGAAGCAGAGCTAAAAGGCCATATAGAAACTTCACTAAATGTGGAAATAGAATCCTTTTCTCCTAACTCTATGCTACTTTACTGCTTCTCGATTCAAAATCCATTTACTCTGCTCTCGTCAGACCCCATCTGGAGNAAGGCTGGGGAGGGACTATTTATAAGGTCTTGTAATGACAGTACGAGGGGCAATGGGTTTAAACTGGCAGAGGGGAGATTTAGACTGGATGTTAGGAGGAAGTTCTTTCCAGTGAGGGTGGTGAGGCACTGGCACAGGTTGCCCAGGGAGGTTGTGGCCACTCCCTCCCTGGAGGTGTTCAAGGCCAGGTTGGACGAGGCCTCGGGTGACCTGTACTAGTGGGAGGTGTCCCTGCCTATGGCAGGGGGTTGGAACTAGATGATCCTTGAGGTCCTTTCCAACATAAACCATTCTATGGTTCTATGACTCTATGATTCTCTATTATTGGAGGAAAAAAAATACACAGTGTTAAGGTGGTGTCTTTTATTAATATCTTCGTGCTGTGTGATTTGTAACCATCCCGGGGGAGAAATTAGAAAAAAAAAAAACAAAAACGAAACCAACCCCAAACCTAAGCTTAGCTATGCCGTTAACGGCAGCATTTTTGCATATGTAATCTGTGTTTACTGACTGCCTTGCCTTACCACATCAGAGTTACCTCAGGTTTCTGTGCCTGCTCTGAAACTACTTTTCCATACTTGGCAGTGCGCACTAGATGGCGATCGTGCACCTCGGGCACATCTGGAACATCAGGCAGCCGAGGAGCTACCACTCCAGAAAGCGCAGCCAGCTACCTCCCGGTGCGCTGGCAAAACGGATTGCTTTATCTATTTCCTGGCAAACTAAACAGCCTTCTAACAGGTGCTGCTGTCTCATTCAACTCTATTTGTTGTCCTGAATACTTAAAAGCAGCCTTTCTTTCAACATGGTTTTGTGAATTCTATGTCCATGAAGAAACGACCTCTCGGGCTATAGAAATGTTACCAACCCTGTTCCTGTCCCTTCGCATTTTCACTGATAAAATAATGAATGTTCCTGCAAGGCAAGGCTATTCCCACCGACTTTTAATTTATGTCATATCTTTCAGTATCAAGGTATTTGTAAAACATTGCAGGCAGTCAAGATTCTCCAGCTGTCCTACACTATTGCTTTGGTGAAACTAGAAGGGAATGAACATTACCCAGAAATGAAAGGACAAAGTTGTTAGCACTAGCAGCTGATAGACAGGACTGAAATCAATAAAAAGATCAAATCCTGAAAGGTTTTATGGAGTTTCTTGCTTGTCTCTGAGTGAGTGATCCAGTCTATTTTACCGTCCCAAACCAACCCTCATCAGCCACTTTGCCAGTCAGCAGAAATGAAGAGGACAAGAAGAAAATTAAATATACCAGTGCTCTGTTCCTCCTTTAAAACGTCAAACCCCAGTGCCATTTCCCTGTGACTGAGTTGTGAAGAAAATGGCAAAATGGAAACCATGCAGAGCACTGAGTTATGACATCCTCAAAAATACACACTCAGTCTGAACACAATATTTTAACCTTTCTTAAGGGTAGAAACCTCAAACACACAGCAGGGATGTGCTATTGATTTTTCATTTTGAGTGACCATTTCCTTATGAGAAGATGAAGCTTTTACTATCAGAAAAGACTGTATATGAAGACTGTACACATGAAACCACCAATAAGGAGGTAAAGAAACATTGCAAATATAAGTTCTAGGATCAATGCAATTTGTTCTATAGACATTGTAATGGAAAAATGGAAATTCAGCCAACTTCCAGGGAAAAAAAGCTGATAGACTTAGTTTCACTGTTTGCAAGTATCTGAGAAATGTGTTCACTACACAGAAGTGTTAGCTTACCAACATGGATGTTGCATGTTGGCAGATATATTGGCTGCACAGGGTAAATAGATGGCAGTTCATGCTTGGCTATATCATCAGTTTCTTACGTGTGATAGTGATTGTGCTTCATGATACAATGCTTCATGCTTTAAAAAAAATAAATCTGGTTTACATTTATCAACAAGTCCATGGTATAAACAGAGACATTCTTCAAAATTACTCTAGGTGCATGTTTATGGATATTTATTTATTTATTTGTCTTTTCAAAATACTTTTTTGATTAAAATGCTCCTTGGTTATATGTTCACAAGTGACTTAGCAAATAGGGATCCAAAGTGTCAGCAGAGCACATAAGCTGGCTTTATGAGTATAGACAGTCTGCTTTTTACTTTTTGGAATTACACAGCTGTAGTGCTAATATACACTCTCTCTTAAAATCACTGCTTTTTGTGTGTGTGGCAACTTTACAGAATTTACTGGCAGCTGATGAGAATCAAGGAAATGCTGAGCTGAGAATTGTTCACACCTCACACACCACTACCTGGAAGCTCAGAAACACAGTCAACAACTCCCACATCTCCTTCTTAGAAAATATTTTTAAGGGCCTAACTTTTCATGGATCTCTGGGCTCCCATCCTCAACAGAACAGGCAGAGCTTCGGGCTGGAGCTTGGAAGTAAGACACTGCCATAGCTGTGCTTTTCCCTACCTGAAAATCAAACTGTAGTAAATACATTTCAGATCTAGAAACCAAGAATATGGAAATGCCAAGGCCTTGTTATTAACAGTGGTGAAAGCTGTGAAGATGGGCCTGCTACCACCTCACTCTTTCCAGTGAAACATCTTTGATTTAAAGGACAGTCATAGTGGAGTACATGACTGCTATAGTAAATGTTATGATGGAACTGTGTAACATAAAAAAATGTTAAACAGAAGAAAACCTGTAATTTATATTAAGTTATTCCTTTGGAAAGGAGTCATCTATATATAGGACAGTTACTTCTTTTAAATTATGTTACATATGTAGAGGCCCTTAAAAATCATATAGTAAATGTAACCATCCAGAAATGAAACATTCAGAAATTCAAATAAATTGTTACATTTGAAATATAACCAACACTTTAAGGTTATTATAATAAAAAGACAAATTTAAACAGGTTATCAGTACAGATATTATGCATTTGGATTGTCATTCAGCTATATATTAAACACTGGGAATGACTAATAAAATCTAGGTAGTGATGGATCCCTTTGTTAGAGTGAAAACAAAGTATGCAAATCTTCCTTGACTTAAGGCATGTAAATTCAGCATTGACTTTCATACACTGTCAATCAAAACTATTCACTTGCTGCATAAACTTACCCAATAGTCATAGACAGAACAACCTAATGTGTCTTAAGCACAGTCATGAAACAGCAAAGGTAGTGTGCCTCATGGGATCAATTTGCCTAATTAATAGAAGAAAATATATCTGCTTTGTCAGATGAAAGAAGTATGGACAACTGAAACCACAGAACGTATTCGCATAGTAACAGTTCCCTATCTAAAGTGACCATGATGATACTTTAATCAGAAGCAGAGTTAAATAAGTAGCTTTATGAGAGATCCTTTTCTAAAGCTTTGAGTCTGGTCAGCATGAAAACCTGTGGAGGCAAAAAAACTTCACTAAAAGAAATGTGTAGAAGATAATGAGAATATGCATTCTGATGCAGCTGAACAGAAGATTAACTGTGGGACCTGTAAATGCACAGAGACCCTAAAATTGTGTACGTTTTTGGGAAATATGGATTACAAGAGATTAGCCTGACTTAAATAGAGCACTACCAGTGTGATATTATCAAGAAATGAACAATTAAAGAAGTTCAAGACAAAGTCTTGCACGAAAAGACAGGCTAGCACAGGTCATAAAGAAAAAAGATCGTGTCCAGAAAGTGCTAAAAAACATCTTCCAAATGAATTTCTTATTTCATTTGACCTCCACAACATGTTTCCTCATTTCCTGTTGCAGGGCAATTCCTTCATCCTAAAGTTTCAAATAGTCCAATCAATGAGAAATTGAAAAAAAAACAACAAAACAATAGTACATATATTTAGTAAAGGGAAGAACTTCCTTGCCCCAGAAGAGGATTAAGAGACAGAAGGGGACCGAGGAGAGCTTGAAATTTTCCCTACAAGAGCCCATACTGGTGATTTCATCTAGGAAATGGTTGGCTAGTCTGACAATGAATAAGAACAGGCTACGTATGCTGGCAGACAGGAAGGTATTCAAGGAAGAAATTCCTCAGTATACGATTTTAATAACCTGTAAAGGTTGTATTTATATTTATAGGTGCGTATATATACACACACACACATATATACTTTTTTTTTTCACTGCAGGTAGGAGAAATAACAATTTAAGGGAACACAGACAACCAAAGCTGCTGCTCTGCACTAAAGATTCATTTCAGTTTCGTTCAGTTCCAGTGGGCATCTTTTGTGAATGGCAGGCATTTCTTTGAAGATGTACTCTCTTAAAAAGAAGAGATCAGTCCTTTCCACTTGCATGGGTAACATTTTCAAAAGCAATAGCTCAAAATGTCATCCATCTCATAATCAACAGTCATCTTAATGGTTTTCAAAAATCCTTCCCCCAAAATTTTCTCCAGTTATAGTGTGTGTCTGAACAAGACTTTTATTCTTCTCTGTACAAACATTTTGCCTAGGATAATTGTAGAAAATCCCAACCAGCAAGACCTTCTGAGAATTCAGTGAGCATATTCAGTATACAAGAAAGCAGCACCACTGTTGCGTATCGTGAACTTTGGGGTCACCAGAGGTTGGGGTCGTGAGATGTTGAGGTCACCAGATATTGGGGTCACCAGATGATGCGGAGCTGCACGCACACCCGGGGCTGCTGGGATCGGGGTGAAGGGTGACGCGAGATGAGACAACTAACGACACCAATATGATACATCCAAGATCGCCCCTTTATTGCAGCAAGTAGCACATACTTATACAGGAGTAGAACTGTCTGGCCACACCTTATTCATCCTCTCCTTGGTTACAGGCCACTGCTTCTAAGACTTTCTTACCCTGATAACAACCAGCCTTCCAGTCCAGCACAGCTACCTCCTATCTCGCCTGACTCCCACAAAGGGCAGCTGTGCTAACCGTCCTCTCTCACGCCGGCAGCTTCCTTCCCCCACATCCCCTTGTCCTGTTTTGCTCTCAGCTAGTGTAACCAGAGAATGAGACCCAGCACACCACTGAGCTCATAGCATTTCTGAGTCAGTAAAGGTGGTAAGCAAGAAACATACATGTTAAAAATGTCACTAGCCTCCACACATCTGAATAACAGAAGCAAATGTACCATGCCAAATGCACCTTAAGAGGCTAGTGTGGCTGCTGTAAAAATCTGCCTTTCCTAAAATGAATAATGGTCTGTTATAAGAAAATCCAAAAGAAACTCAGTCATTGGCCTCTTTAGTTACTCCTGAATTAAGCACTCTGTGAAGGATAGGTTCGTTCACTAGAAGCAGCAGCCTAATACGGCTGGTTAGGGAGCAGGAAGAAGTGGTTAAGTGTGCTGACAGCTCACTGAACATCACAGCACCTTTGTGAGATAAGTGTATTTTTAACTCGGTTTAAGAGATGGGAGTTAGAGACTCTTAGACTTCCCTCACATAGCAATACAATAAACATCTAAGGTGAAGCTATCTTAAAGATTTCTGATTTTTAAAGAACTGGGTGTCAAAAGAGAAAGAATGTGCTTTTTTTAAAAAAATGAAAAGCATACATGGATGTCAGCAAAAATATACAACTTCTTTTTCTCTTCTTCAGAAAAAGAAAGGTTGAGTTGAAAATAAATTCTTACAACATCTGACTTCTTTTATTCTTGACTGTGTTAAAGTGTTTGCATCAGTAGGGGCCTGCTGGTTATCAAAAGAATTCTTGGAAGACTAGCACTGAGAGACTAAGCAGCTGGCAGGTTTATTTGAAGAAAAAAATCAAAACCTTTGGCAAGAAAAGAGGTATAAATTGCCATATTCTGAGGAAAGAGAATGTTCAAAGTTTTAGCAGACTATTTAAACTTTGTTTTCAATATTATCTCCTTCCGCAGAAATCCTTTCTCATCTTTGTAGACTACTTAAAATAGTTCCACACACCAGTAGCAGAAATTTCCTGAATTTCTGACTGTCAAATTATTTTTTTTTCTCTAAGCTATGCCTTCTCTCTTCTTTTCTCAGAATCAATTTTACCTGCAAAGATGTTTACTCTTTGTGTAGGTGTGTGTCAGCTCTGTGCTTTCACTAAAAGTTGCTCTAATTTCTTATAGACCTATGGTATTTAAAATACTTTTCTTCAAAGCTTTTTGCTAAAGTAGAAAATGTGGCACTTTGTACAGAGCAACATGAACATGTGATTTGAAAATAAAAGGACTGTGTATGAAAAAATTTAGTTTTGGCATTGCTCATTGCAGCAGTTTCCCAAGAAATACAGTTCACATCTACTCCCAAAAATGTTTTTATCAAAGGATGAGCTAAACAAACCTCATCTTCCATATGAAAATAATTTTCATCTGGTGAGATGTTATTGGAAGTTTTCAATCTTATACACTGTGACTATATCTTTGGCTACTTTACACCTTAATTAGAAAGACCTTTGGAAGTCTGTCCACTCCCTTGACTGAAATCAAAGGCACCTCCAATTATCTAACTCTTAGGAATAAAAGCGTGCATAAAGATAGCTACTGCTGGACTTTATAAATACACCTTCTTGTTCTCAGTAAGATGTCTGCAGGTCCTAATATGACTTAGGTAAAGTTTTGCTTATGCCATTACATCATATCCCTCTATTTTTCAGAACAGGAAACAAATCCTGATCCTACCCTGAAAGTTCTGCCAGCATATTACTGTCATGTCTTAGAAGAAAAATCTACGTTCACTGTTTTAAAACTGTACTGCACAAAGTCAAGCACAGGAGCTGATGTTCAGGCAGCTGGATGTAGTCTGATTCTTTGAGAGGCTGAAGGTGACAATTTTGAAACTTTCAATCCTGGCCTGAATGCTAGTGCTTGAAGCAAAATGTAATTTTATTATTCCTTTAATAGAAACAAATTTAGCTCTATGGTTCTGATTCTACCACAGAATTTCACATGAAGTATTAAAAAAAAAAAAAAAGTTGGGAAAATAGTGTATTTAATCAGTATATTACTGTTTTCAAAACACTTACTAAACTGCCTGCCACATTAAAAATAAAGCTAGATTATGATACTATAAGATGTAGCAAATAGAAAACAGCACAAATGTTTCCAGAGTCATTCTACAGTATCTGGTAGATGGGCTTCCTAAATGAAGATAAACACAACAGAGAATCTCAAAAATGTCTGCTTTCAAAACTGGCCATGAAGCAGATCCATGGTGTCATGGCATTAAAACTCTCTTCAGTGACTTTCCTTAGGAACTTGTCAAAGTACCATCTAAATGCTTTCAGCAGGATTCATGTGTTTAGGTCAGAAACAATTGAAATAGAAGGGAAATGACAGTTAGCAGGCAATAGAGAGCACTGGAGTAACTTTGAGGACTGCAGAATCTGCCCTGAGCTCTGTAAGAATACATTAGATAAGCATCCATAAGGGACAGTGTAGGTAGGGGTGACTCAATTTTGGACTGACCAGACAATGAGCTGGACTCTCAAATTGGTATTGTTTTTAGGTTGATACTGCTTTCCTATAATTTCACAGCAGTTAAGAATTCTGTGTTGGAAAGAAAATCTGGGATTACAACACTTTATCTGCAACTATTGTCTTCTTTGATATAATCATCTCTAACTGATCTGATTTAATCCTAAGCAAGTATCATACTCAATTCTAACAGTAACAGTAACACAGTGGTGATCAAAGGCACAATGTTCACCTGGAGACCAGTGACAAGTGACGTCCCTCAGGGGTCAGTGCTGGCACCAGTGCTGTTTAACATCTTTGTCAGTGACATGGACAGAGGAATCAGTGTACCCTTAGCAAGTTTGCAGATGACACCAAGCTGTGTGGCACAGTTGACTTGCTAGAGGGCAGGGATGGCATCCAGAGGGACCTGGACAGGCTGGAGAGGTGGGCCCAGGCCAACCTCATGAAATTCAGCAAGACCAAGTGCAAGGTCCTGCACCTGGGTAGGCACAANAGGTGTTCAAGGCCAGGCTGGATGAGGCCTTGAGTAAGCTGTACTAGTGGGAGGTGTCCCTGCCTATGGCAGGGGGTTGGAACTAGATGATCCTTGAGGTCTCCTTCCAACCTTACCATTCTATGATTCTATGATTCTAAATTGTTCTAGAGAACAGGATTAAACAGTAATAAAACTGAAGCTTTTTTGTTTGAAAGATGATGATAGACTTAATTAATTGTCACTTAACCTCAGAATTCTAAGAAAAATGCAGAGAAAGAGCAGATGAAAATCAAATGCAAAAAAATTATTCATATGTAGACTACAGAAAAGTTGGTTAATACAGAAGGGCATATAAGTAGTACGCACACCGGTATAAAAGCCATGCAAAACCTGCCACAGGCAGGCAATCAGAACAAAACAGTACCAGGGTTTATCAGAAGAGACATAAAGAAATCCTGTTGTAATTAATCTATTTGTCAGCCTCTAGGTAACATTTCTCAAGATGACTCAGCTACATACCCGCTCCTTGAGATGTAAGTTTTTATTATGTGAACATTAGCACAGAGCATCTGCATTCCATGATCAGTTAAGATTTCCCAGTCCCATTGGTGACTGACAAGATCTTCCAACAAAAATTTACTGCTCTTGTTTCTTTTGAATTTTATGTAATAAAATTTAATCCTTCCAGCATCATGAATTAATAAAATGTATAACTTAGCTGGAAACAGAGTCCCAAAGTCATCCAATCTTGTTGCAGCTGTTTAAGTGCCAAAATTGGGAGCTTAGCTACTGTAATCTTCTTCACTGTGGAAAGAAAACTACGATGCTGTTGTGTGATTTACTCCTTTTCAGATGCAAACAGAGAACCTTAAACTGAGGGTTCCTGCTAATTATCTGATTTTAGGAAGCATAAACTGGGGTCAAAATCTCTTACTGAAATGAGGCAAAGTAATGATCATTATGATGTTCTACTGCAAGGTGACAGCAGTGCAGATTTGTGGGGAAAGTAGAGGACAACCTTCTAAAGTGTGTTTGAATGAGTGGAAAATGCTGTCCACAGTATGAGAAAAGGTGTATCTTGACACTTGCCAGGATGACCCACACCTTCCCTGCAGATGGAATAGCATGTCTTCAAATTGTCTTTAATTCTGAGTACTAAGGGGAATCTCCAAAACAGCTTGTACCATTAAAAGAGCCTGTCTACTGAAAATTTCTGCAGAGATTTTAGTTCAGGATGCATTTACCAACACTGTCCCGAGTACAGAAAAACACAAAAGTGACAACTATTCATCAGACATATTAAAGATGTATTCAGATGACCAGATAAATACTGTAAGATGTAGTTTCCCCTTCAATCACAACTAAAATGTATGATTAGGNACTGTACACAGTACCCCAGGTGAGGTCTAATGTTCATAGGTAACACTTTACATTTTTCAACTCATGTCTATTTTTTCTCAGATAGTAACTGGAAGTGCTTACAGTATTTTTGAAGAAGTATTTCAGTGGTTCACAGGGGTTCAAAAATATTATACTGTTCTTTTACCTTGTAACCTAGGTCTTTTCCAATACCACTCAGTCCAATAGTAGATATTGTGTAAGAATTTCTTCACGTGTCTATGTCGTGATATTGACCCTGGAGCAGAATCCAGTAAGTACTGAAAGTCTCCAAGAACACTAGGGAAAAGACACTTAGAAAAAGAAGACTTTCAATATTTGAAATATTTGAGTAGCAGAGAAAGAAACTGTAATTGTGCAATATGTAATGGCCACTACACTACACATCTGCCACAGGGTACTGCAAGGGTGACAGCACATATGAAGTCAGTTACCACAGATGAGCTGACATGATGGAGAGTCATACCTAAGCTTCTGCTCTGTGTGTGCTACCCCCTCTAGAGTGGCCATCTGTGATCTAGATTCTCTGGAATAGCATTATTCTCTCCCTCTTAATCCCCAGCAGAAGTGGGAAATCCAAGCTGCAAGCTGGCCCTGTGTTATCAAATCAAAGGTCTTAAATCAAAGATGATTTGGTAAGCTGCTCTAATTACAGTAACAGAGGGCATATTGCATGACTGTTGTAGATTGTGTTTGTAGTGGGTGGTTCTGCTCATTTCCATCAACTTCACGGACATGCCGTTTAGGATAAAATAACCAAATCTCAGGAGGCAAAAACACTCTGTCCCATGTTTTATGCAAGTGCTGAAGGTCAGAGCCTGCAAACTGGTAGCATGCTGCTCTTGTCTGGGAAGTGAAAATCTTCCACTGCGAAAACAATTACCTTTATTACCCAGTAACTGCAGCTTTCATTATGCAGAGCTGTATTGTCTTAATCACACTGACTGATAATTAAACTGATAGGATCTAATTTTCTTAGTATAGAATGACAGGTTTCTAATTGCCTAACTTCATGCTTTGCCTGTTGGCTAGGAGTTTTTCACTCCTTAGTGTGGCTGAAATTAGTCACACCTTTTGTTTCAGGTCACACCTTTAACTTTATTTTTTCACATTTTCCCTGTCAGACTGTGAGCTGTTGAGGACCTATCCACACAAATAGTTATTGCCTTTGACGTAAGCCTTTCTTAATTTTCATGCAGAGTGCAAACTGGTGGGCTGGGAGGTTGTTCTTACTTGAAGCAGCTATTGCTATTCATTTTACTAGTAAATCCTCATTAAGGAGATGGTCTTAACATGCATTTATTTCCCTTTGTCCATGACATTCCTATCACATGTCCTCTGACTGCTTTATCTAACCTCTCAAAGTTATCTGACCCTTTGGTTAGCATTCTGCATTAGAGGAAAAAGAAATGTCATCGCAGATAATAGACCTGAGTGTTTTCACTCAGGCTTCTCAGTAGCAGCAGTACAAATGCAAATTTCCTCTTTTCCTTCACAGAGTATGTATCACCTCAAAATCATGCTGGGAAGCCTCGCTATGAGGGAGCAGGGGCAGCAAAAAGTAAGCATGAGAAGGTTATCTGTGGAAATAGCAGTTACACTGACCATCTACACCAGTGGGCACTGACAGACTGCAGACTCTCAGGATGGATGCAGTGCAAAGGCTTCCTATGAGTGCTCTTTGGGAGCTTGGCTCCTCCAGAGCCAAGTGCAACCTCTCCAGTACCATATTACCAGTAAACTCCATTCCAGGACTCCTTAAACTCTTATGCTAGAGCAAATAAGCCTTGTTGGGACACAAAGCAGTAGGAATCAAGGGGTAGGGATATTTAAGTGGTTCAGTAAGAAGCCAGCAGCTGTGCTAGTGCCAGTGAGCTGTACTGACTTTTCAATTTTTTGGTTATTATGCTTGTGATCTCTTGCTAACCACAGGAGAAAACTTACACATAATTTAAGACTATGCAACTTGAGATAAATTAAGAAACAATACATGAAGTTTTCTGACAATAAAAGATTGATCAGTCTTGAGATGATAAATGTTACAGTGAATAACAGCCCAATGAAATGCAACTAAAGCTTGCATTTGACCTGCCTTCATCTTAATTTCCTTATACTTTTCCAGTAAGACTGCCTTTCTGGCACACTTTGCTCTTCCATCTCTTTGGCTTATGATCAGTGACAGTTTGACAGTTTGTGGCTCTTTCACCTAATACCAGCAAGTAAGATTTTTTTTTTTTTTTAAGATTGCCATCTCTATCAAGTGAGTACTTATCAGAAGGTATATTAGAAGGAAAACTTCAAAATGAAGTTTCTTTCAAAATGAAATCTAACAAAAACATATTGGTTCAGCATGCAAAACCATTCTGTCTGTGCTCCCAGGTACAGATGGGAATGAAAGAGAGACAGGAAGAAGCACACAGCACAGATATCAGACAGGTCATTAAACTCTGTGCAACTTACTATAGCAACTCAAGTGATATATCAAATGATACACAGCAGAAAATGATGGCCATCAGGAAATATCCACAATTACAAACAAAATTGAAAACAAAAGAAAAGTAAAACTCTCTAGGGGGTTATTTTATTCTATGATAAATCCAGCTATTTTAGCTGCTCAAACTAACACAGAATACCCTGAAATGGCAGGGGTAAGTATGTTTCACTGAATTCTCTCAGCAGCATTAAACTTTTCCTTGACTGTCAGTACTAGACAACTGTACTAATCTATTCACATTAGTTTCACCTGATTGCCTGGTTTAAAGCAAGACTCAATTACTTTGAGATTAACACAACAATAAATGAAAATTCTGGAGGGCTGCTCAAATTACTCTAAGCTTCCAAAACTCTACCACTTCCCACATACCACTTGTAAGTGTAACTTACCAATTCAATAGACATTATTTTTGCTTCTTTTTTTTTGTCTCTAAATCATTGCTTTAAAAAAAATAGAAAGAAGAGAAAAAGTCTTCATTAACTACACAACTAAAATGACCTCAATCAAGAAAAGTAGGGAGCTATTTTTTTTTCCAAATTCAGTTGTCTAAACCCAGAAGCATTATCTTAGTATCATTATTTGAAAACCTGTGTGCTTAGGCATCTCTGTGTTATTCTTTCAAGACAGAAATGTGAAGAGATCAGTGTGGCAAACAGTAACAACCAATATTTACAACCCTGCCATGTCCTTGGACCTACATAGCACAGCCACTTTAAGCAGTTAGTGTGTGCTGTGGAGTGCCAGGACACTGGTGCCTTAACACTGGGGAAGGGACACTGGAGTTGCCTTCTGGTCCACATATTAAGAGTTCCTTCTCCCAACAGCAAGAATTAAGAGAACTTGAAGAGACTGAAATTTTTCAAGAAACTGCCAGATTCTGATTATTTTGGCACTGTAGTTTTGTTTAAAGTATCAAAATATCAGAATCAGAAAAACAAAGCGAATGGCTCAGACTATGCTATGACTGCAGGTCATTCACTTCTCAGCCACATACAAGACTGAAACAAAACTGCCAAGCTAAACAATATACAGCCCAATCTTAAGGCCCAAAGAAACCTCTGGGATAACTGAATCCAGCATTAAATGAGAAGACTTTAAAATTATTTTGTATAGCAAAAAAAGTTGAGATTTTCACCAAGTGTTTTCTGTACCAAATCCAGCAACTTCTGTACGTACTTCAGCATGGTTTTAGGAGAGATAGCAAGTGTTTTTACTTTGATCTCCTGGTGATAATTTTTATAAGTAATGACACTTACTGATACAAAACATTCATGTCTTCCTAAATAAATTTGCCTACATTTAAATTCCAACCACTGAATTTCATTAGTACTTTTTCTTCCAAACAAAAAGAAGCCCCAAAACAAAAGATGCCGTCTGTGCTTAAACGCCTTCTGATGAGAAACTAAATATGGCCTTGTAAGCAGGTCCTTAAGAAGCTGTGACCAGTGAAAACAGTACTGTATCTTAAGCCTGAATAGGGATTTATTAGTTGATGCCCCTTCAAGTTTTTCATTATACCTAAGGAACAGAATGGACTTGTTTTTCCTATTTATGGAGCCATGACTCACTCCTCAACATAGTCAACATCATTTGTAACTGGAATTATTTTCAAGAGGAACAATAAAATGAGGATTGCAAACTGTTCTCACATGCACAGAGCATATGAACTGATTTCTTCACTCTATACTCACCAAAAACCTGTATAACCTTTTGATGGTGCCTATGCAAAAGCAGTCTAAGATGTCATGTTGAAGCTTATTGAGGTGCCTGCAGTAGGCACAACTGCCAGGCTTGTGGTAGCAGGGAGCATGCCAGAGCAAGGACACCTGCAAAGAGACTGCAGCCCACAGCTATGCCTGTTCTGGAGCAGAAGAGACGATTAAAAAGGAAGGAGCAACAGCAGCAGAGTAAGAAACAAGCAGAAACAAAGAAAATGAATTGTTACCCACTGATCCCACCTTCTTGCACCCCTACCTGCCTCATATGCTACGAAAGCAGAACTATAGAGATTAGGACACAGGGAGATGTGTGGACTGAAGTTGAGACAAGTGAAAGAGAAAAGGTATTTTCCCCAAATGTCTCTTTAACTGTTTGTCTTTCTTGGTTAATTCCTGAATGAGTGATTTTAAGCTTATGTTAACTGCCAGTATAACAAGGAAGTTACATTCCCTGAGCAGAGACTTTTTTGCCAATGACAGTGCCTTGGCTAGGATTAAGGTCCTATTGCTCTCCATTTGCAAGGCCTAGGAAGGAATTCCAGAGAGAAAAAACAAATCTGTCACCATTTAAAAAATAATTACTTTCCCTGGTTTCTTAATCAGTGGACTAATGGAGTATGCTTTAAGTCATTTTGGTGGAAATTTAGAAGTTTTATCATTAGACACTCTCAATTGCTTCTCTAGCTACCTTCTAATACCTTCACACATTAACATCATTATCATTTGTCATGTTACCACATGATAACTCCACAGGCCGTGGTCATGGATGAAGGGCTCCTTAACAGGCACTTTACATGCAAGTGCCTGAATTAAAAAGCTGCTTAAGTGGAATGAGATTAGATCTGCTTATCAAATATTTAATACTGTAATGCACTTGCTAGGATAAACAGAGCATCAGGACGTAATATGTATCAAGCATACATATCGTCTGTAGAGTGAAAGAGTCTGACCACAGATTTTGATTAAATTGACCAATACCTCTTTCTTAAGAGCTCAATCTCTCAGCCTTTAACAAGTACAATTACATCCTCCCAACACTGTGCATTATCTCAGATACCATATGACTCAGAGCCAAGGGAGTCAGACTGCAATGATGATACTGATCTGCATTTCTGGCCAGCTATGTTCGTGAAAAATGGTGCTGGCTTCATTCAGGTGGAGATAGATGACTGTGTGAAAGGGCAGTGAGGGGAGAAAGGAAGCTGAAAAAGCCCTTGCAATCCTTTTCACTATCAGTTGTATTTCTTACTTTGAGCAAATAACCTGCATATATAATTTCCATTCTGTTCATCAACTCATAATTCATTATTCCTCACGGACCTTGAAGTCCCAGAGCTGGAAAAGCAGGCAATTGTGCAGGATAATTTGTCAATTATATTTCTGTCTCTTGCCCATGCCAGGCATCTGGAAAAAACAAGTGACTGCTAACACTGCCACCAAAAGACAAACAGGTTGTGCTAGGTGGGTATAGAGCAACAGAGAAATTAAAAGGTATCAGTATTGGTCTCTCCTGGCTGGTAAATCTGGCCATCTACGAAGGAGTTAGAGCATCGGTGGATACCTGGAGTCATCTAGCTGGACTTGTGTGATGTGTCTGACACTGTCCTGCATGACATCCTTGTTCCTAAATGGAAGAGCTATGGATTTGATTAATAGACTTTGTAGATAAGCAATTGGCTGGATGATCATACTCACAAGAGCTGCTGTCAATGGTTCAATGTCCAAGTGGAGGCCAGTGACAAGGGGTCAGTATTGGGACTGGTGCTGTTTAACACGTTTGTCAGTTACACGGACAGTGAGATCAAGTGCAGCATCACCAAGCCGAGTGGTGCAATCAACGTGCTGGAGAAAACAGATGCCATCCAGAGGGTCCCTGACATACTTAAGATGTGGGCCAATGTCAATCTTATGAACTCAGTAAGACCTGCATGTGTGTCAAGGCAATCTCAAGCACAAATACAGGTTGGGTGGAAAATGTATTGAGAGCAGCCCTAAGAAGGACCTAGGTGTGTTGGATGACAATAAGCTTAACACAGCCTGACAATGTGTGTTTGCAGCTCAGAACGCCAGATGTAACTTGAATTGCAACACAAGAAGCACAACCAGCAGGTAAAGGGAGGTGATTCTTCCCCTCTGCTCCACTCTTATGAGACCCCATCGAGTACTGTGTTCGGTCCTGGGGTCCCCAGACACAGACCTGTTGGAGAAGGTCCAGAAGAGGGCCACAACAATGACTAGGGAGCTGGAGCAGATCCCCTATGAGGATAGGCTGAGAGATTTGGGATTGTTCAGCCTGAAGAAAAGAAGGCTCCAGAGAGATCTTACAGCAGCCTTTCAATACCTAAAGGGGACCTACAAGAAAGCTGGAGAGGGACTTTTCACAAGAGCATGTAGTAATAGAACAAGAGGAAATAATTTTATACTGAAAGAGGATGGTTTTAGATTAGACATAAGGAAGAAGTTCTTCACTGTAAGTGAGGTGTGCCACTGGAACAGGTAGTCCAGTGAAGTTGTGGATGCCCTATCCCTGGCAGTGTTCAAGGCCAGGCTGGACTGGTCTTCGAGAAATCTCATCCAGTGGAAGGTGTTCTTGCCTGTGGGGGGGGGTTGGAACTAGGTGATCTTTAAAGTCCCTTCCATCTCAAACCATTCTATGATTCCTGCAGCCAAATTCACAATCTAGGTGTCCACATAAAGAAATGGATTTGTAGTTCTGAATACCTGCTGTTCCTAGAAGTACTTAACAGGGATGTGATGTAGGCTGCCTTTCCAGCTTTTATTCTAAACTGCATCTTTCCTCCCTTTGTAGCAGTTTGACTTTCTTACGTCCATCATACCTTAGCACTCAACACACTTCAGCCACTGTAAATTCTAATCCTAGAGACAGGCACCCAAACTCTAGGCAATATTAAATCACTCAAGGAAAATGTACTTAACTAATGGCAGTGAGGCACAAAACACAAATTTATACTGTCTTCACTTTAATTCCTTCCTTCTGAACAATGACCACCCCAATCTAACAGCAGCACCTTCATAATTCATAATGGTTGCACACTCAAAAGTATTTTTCCCATTATAAAAGAAATCCTAAGAGACAGAGTGTTTGGTAGATGAAATTTCAATTTATGGGTAAACAAAAAAAGGTTATTTTGATCCCTGTTCAAGTGCTTTATTAAAACAGTACCTGTAAGGGAATCAAGGAATTAGACTTCAGTCCCACTGTGATGTTTTCTTTTGGAGACATTAAATTTGGTTTGCTTTTAACCTTGTCATGTCTTTTCTTCCAACTAGCAGTTTGAAAAAAGGCTGCCAACCATAGGCATGGCAAGAATATTTTGAGTTCTGTGCCTCATATTATAAGGGAAAAGGCCTTATAATAAAATTGAGTAATACCTCATACATAAAGCTGTGTTGCTGTTTTACAGCCCAGAAAATGAGATGGTTTTGCTTGTTCGTTGTGTGATTGAACAGTTCTCTTGTATTGAAAGGCAAGTAAGCTGCACATGCTTTGAAGCACTTCTTACCATTGAAATTTGATTGTCTCCAAGATACAACAAGTGCATGTTTATCTCCTATATGTAAAACAGGCATTAAAATGGTAGTGTTTGTTAAATACTCTCTGCAGGTACAAGATGTAATCAGTATTATTTATTAGAGTACTGGCTCTGCAACTGACAAATAGGTTGATGATAAGCACAGAGTAAGATCTTTCAAAGTGATCATAAGTGATATACAATTTCTTTCACTTACTTTGTATAATAGTTTTTAAACTTTCAGGTGTCTTTCATTTAGGACTTTTCTGTTTGAGAACGTTTAAAGCAATATGTAGCACTTTAAATCATGAAAGGATTATGTGAAGAGCCACATCAATACTGTAGCTGCAAGTGTACATCTGTAGATGATTACAGATGATTGCACCCATGAGGCATGGGGAATGATTACTAGCCAGATGTTACAAAAATCTGAATGCAAAAGAAATGCAAAACCATTTAGAAAATACAGGTAAGGAGGAAAATTGCCCAAGATTCAGAAATAGTGGGGGTTCTACCACATTTATGTCTATGTGGCACTCTTTCCACCAGCACCCACACAGGCAGCTCTACCAGTATCCTTAGCATGGTCCTGACAGCAATTACTTTCATGTTAGACATTGACTAAAAGTAGATGCAGACACACATCTACATACACATGGAAGTAACAGGAAGGTAACATGGAAGGCAGAAGTACTTGTCATAGTTCTCTAGTCGTCGAGTCTGGTATGCTCTTCTTTAATTCAACAATTATATTTATGCTTTTTAGATATATTGGATGAAATGCTCAGGCAAATACAACAACATGACTAATGAAACATACAATTACTGGGGTTTATTCACAAAACAAAGGTAATTTTTCTCAATGTTTAGCTCGATTTTTATTGCACACTTCATGATACTATCATGCTATCAGCTACCACCTAGGAAATTAAACACAGAGAAGAAAAACACAGAGAAGAAGAGAATAAAATCAGAAAGAAGAAACAGGCCAGCTATGAAGGTACCTGCATGCTCTCAGTAGGAGACAAGGCTGAAGGCTGTTCTATAATGAAAGAAACATCAACCTTTTTATAGGAGCCTGAATCAAAATCAACTAAGCAGTCTGACAAAGAGAAGAGCTTGACAGTACCATACAAATAGAGTCAATAGTAAAGAGCTTTGCCACCCACACCCATACAGCCAGCCAAGCCTTTCATTCATATCCTTACTCTTACTCCCACTCAGCTTCACAGGTAGTATTCAAAAAATCTTTCAGGTATCCTGATGGATAAAAGATTTCATTTAATGTGAAGACTCCCACTGTATAAGAACAACACCTACTTAAGTTCTGTGTCAAACTGTCGGAAAGTGTAGTTGGGTTGCTACGGAGTTCATGAGCAACTTACTAGAAGAAGGCAGTAACTTCTTGTAGACTCCTATCAGCTAGAACCTGAAACATCTGAAGTCACTTCATCTAGGGTAGTATATTAATCTTTCACTATGATTTCTTCCTCTCATTTCAGAAGATCACAGAGATAGGGATTTGAGGTACTGAGGATTTAGCTAATTGGTTCTCCACTTGATGTTTCATTCACTCTTCAGTTTCACGAACAGTTCACAGGCAGACCTATCCTTCCTAGAGGTACAGCCATACACAACTGCCCTAGCTTTTACAATTGCTCCAATTTTCCTTAACTTCACTCTCATTGCAGACTACACTGGTAAAATTGGCAAAAACAAGTGGTGTTAATTTCATTCTACATCCAATTTAAAAATACATATATTGATGAATAGAGACATTAGCTGTAGATATATGCTGATGTGGCCCATGTTTGAAAAACTATCTTCACAAACATCAGATATAAGAATTACATTACTAATATATATTGAAAGGGTGAAGGCACTGTAGAAGTTAGAGCACAAATCTTACTGCAGTACGAATGCAAAATGGAAGCCAGTTTTGTAAGAGGAGAAGCGCTTGAGGGTTTACATCTTGATTTTTGCAGATGACACCAAGCTGTGTGGCACAGCTGACTTGCTAGAAGGCAGGGATGCAATCCAGAGGGACCTGGACAGGCTGGAGAGGTGGGCCTAAGCCAACCTCATGAAATTCAACAAGGCCAAGTGTAAGGTCCTGCGTCTGGGTAGGCACAATCCCAAGCACAAATGCAGGCTGGATGGGGAATGGCTGGAGAGCAGCCCTGAGGAAAAGGACCTGGGGGTCTGGGTTGATGAAAAGCTCAACATGAGCCTGCAGTGTGTGCATGCNCTGTACTAGTGGGAGGTGTCCCTGCCTATGGCAGGGGGTTGGAACGAGATGATCCTTGAGGTCCCTTCCAACCTTACCATTCTATGATTCTATGATTCTATGATTTTAAAAGGTGTTAAATATTGTCTCACCATGGCAACACACAGAAATATAGCTAGATGAAACTGCTTTGTGACAAGTGCAAAATTATTTGTTAAATGTTCTTATGAGCAGCTCTTAAGGAAGCACTGTCAGAAAGAAAGAGTCTCCAATGAGGCTCCAACAGTCTGATCTTGGTCTGGTTCTATTTATTTTTTCATTCTTAATCAGGTGGATATAAAATAAATTATAGTCATCAAATTTCAGATAAAAATAAGCAAAGAGGCACTGGAAAAATTAATGAGGGAAGAATTACAATTCCTTAAGATCTCTGCAAATTGAAGAAATAGTTTTAAAAAATAAACAAAAAGAAAACAAAACAACAAAAACCACAACAAAGACAAAAGTTAAGGGTTAATATTTAAAACTAAATAAACAAGTAAAGGATGGGAACCAGTGATGGCAGGTCTTTCAAAAGGGTACAAGGGCTCAGAAAAACACATGAATCACCCACTTAATACTGTTTCTGAAAATTGAAAACACCTCACTGGGACAGAGATACTGTAAGAGAGCTTAAAAAAACAAAGTAATGGCTCTACTGAGGTATTCTGCCAGTACTGACTTCAACAAAGAGGTCAAATGAGTGGAGAAAGTCTAGAGAATGACAATAAGAATAAAGTATAAATATATGTTCTATAGCGCAATGCTGAAACATTTGGAGCTATATGGTTGAGTTAGGCTATAAGAGGTTAGAAGAGGTATGATGATGCTGAAAAACTTTTCAAAAGGCTTTGTTTTGGCTTTTTAGTTTTTTTTGTCAACAGCAAGATGAGAAATTATGATTTTGAATTGCAGAAAAGAAAGATTCAGGTTATCATTTAGCAAAATCTTCCTAGGAGTACAGACAATGAAGCAGTGCAACAGATTTTCTGGAAAGATTGTGAAGTCTTCTTTACATCAGAAGGGGATGGCTTAGATTAGTGGTCTATAAATATACACATATTCTTGCATAGAAGCATAAATAAAACAACTAAATGGAACACATCAAAACTGAAAATAGAAAAACTGGAAAATAAACATATCATCAAGTACCAAATTCGAACTATCATCTTTCCAATTTTCATTCCTTTAAAGGCAAAGCCATTTATAAAAGTTGGAGTAGGGCATGGCCAAAATTAAGGGATTTTCCAAACAGGAAACTAACTACTTGGCACAGCCCTCACAGTATTAAAAACTCTATTAGCTTTTATCTGATTAGGATAACTTGGTCTTTACCCAGCAATAAAATTTTTAAAACCTCTCCCTTTTTCTTTAAAGAGATGAAAAATAACAGAAATTATTACATTCAAATATGCATAGCTTGTACTTATATACTGCAAATTAAGTGGTACTAATTACACAGTGGCTGCCAAACTGCTGTGCTCTTGTGATTTTTGTAATGATAGATTTCAGGAACCAATAGGACAGGCTGCATAATAATATCTGCAAGTAAAATATCAATGAATGCGTACAATAAAATAGTCTAATTACACAGAAAAGATCTGCTCCATTACTTACCTGTTAACTGCTTACAAAGCTGCATCACAAAATGGAGATTTATAAAATATTTATAAACTTGCTGGTTATAGCCCTGTTTATAGCATTCCTAATCTGAGGAAGCTTATTTAACATTTTGTGGCAAAGCTGCTGTGTCTTAATGAGTATTTTGAAGTTTAGTAACCAGTCTTAAATTGATACTCAACTTCTGGCTGCTACACCAAGAGATGTTATGCCCTGGTTACGTGTTTCTAGATAAAAAAACATATCAATGTCAAGTCTCCTAAGCCTAACAGCAATGTTCAATCTTTAAAACACAGTGCTCAGAATGATGTTTTGATAGAGTATAGGCTGCAACTCAGGAGACCAGAGTTTGAATCCTCTTTTTAAAACCATCTTTGCAGGCAACCTTGGACAACCTTTTTTCACCTGTCTTTGCCAACTTCCCCCGTCATTAAAAACATATTGGCCTCCTTTATTAAACACTATGAATGTCATTCAAATCATCTATCCACTTAAGCTTGTCTAAGTTAGTGCAGCTACTTTTCCCTGGTAGGCAGACCAGACAGGCAGCTAGAGTAACTGCCTTCAAGACCATAAATAATTTTGCACGTCAAGATAAGAAGGCTAATTTCAATCTGAAATTTTTCCTGGTGATAGACCTAACCCATGTTTCCCTGCCAAACCATCTCAAACTACAGAACTTGTGCATGGATGTTTTTGGCTTTTAGTGTGATCTTGGCTCACATTCACGCAAGCATGGCAGTATGCTGCTAACTTAGGAATCTGAAGTTGCCTGGGAGATCACTTGATATCTACTGAAGACAAAAATGTATGTAAAAGATAGGTACTACCAGTAGCACTATCCAGCTAGCAGTACTGGTACAGCTGATACATTCTGAACCCCAGGAGAAAGGGAATTGAGCTTGGATGAAATCAGTTTTTAAACTGTTTCTCACAAACAAAGGACATAAATGGCAGGTTTTGTTTGGAATGTACTTGGTATCACAGGACTCTGAGACTGTTGTAACTCTTGGCTCATTGTGTACATTCAGCACCTTGGGAGCCAACTGAAGTGACTTCAGTTGCAAAGGCTTTTAATATTCAGAACAGCTTTGTGAATTGCTGTCATTCAGTCATTAAACTTTTTTATTACCTTCAAGTTCAGCCTGGGGCCAAGATAACAGTCTGGAGCTCAAGACAGGGAAAAGGTAAAAAAAAAAAAAAAACAAAACAAGAAAGAAAAAAATCTTATCAGAGTCAGAGATGCATCAGAAAGAATATGGCCTGTAGGTATACTTTATTATTTGAAGGGACTTCCCTGCCTGTGCTGAAATGAAAATTTATAACTGCAGGCTCCTGTTGGACCTTTGCTAAATAAATGTGAGATAAACACAATGTTTTGACAGGGTAACTGCATGTTTTCTATTTGGATATGGATCTTGCCACAGCTGCCTATGTTCTTTCCACCTTTCCTGAATTATTGTTCATTTCCCCACGGGGATGGCATGACATACTGCAGCTAGAAAAGAACGTATTCTCCTGGTGACTCTGCAAGTGTTGTTCGCCAAATACAAATTGCACTTGTCTTGCAAAATCTCTGCAACTCCATATCATTCTTCTGGGTGATGGTTCTAACTTAGTTTGAATTGAGCCTGCCATAGAAGCACATAGACTCATTTTCTCTCACCCCTACTCTTTAGTACCAAGATTAGTATCAAACGAATTCTGGGCGGGGTTCTTTCACATGGGAATTACTACTAAAATTAGACAAATAGGATGCATTATACACTTTAAAATGAAGCATAAATAAATCACAGAAATTAGTCATCACACTTGCATACTGGTGATAATCAATGGTTGACAATAAAAGATATTGTTTTTTAAGTTATTTAAATCCTAGGATCCCAGGCAATGTAAAAATAGGTTATAACTTCATCATCCCAAAGCAAACGGCACAGCTTCTTTCTGTCATGTGCACTATTTGAGCAGAATACTGATTACATTTGATATCTTTTCAGCACAGACATAAGCTATCTCTTCATTTCATAAACATTTTTAAATGGATACTGAAATGGATTTTACCAGTAGGACAGACCTATCTCATTAAAGCCACTGTAGCCCAGCTCTTGCCTGCTTAGTCCCAGATCTTCAAGGTCCATGCATTTAAATCCAGGTGGGCACTGGTAACCTTCTTCTAGCTCTCTGGAACAGTGGGTGTCTGGGATAGCTAAATTATTCCAGGTTACATTTCTGTGAAAAATACAAAATTCAGGTGTTACATAAACTCAGCCTATAGTAAAACTAAATAAAAGAACTAAAGTACATCAATTATTACTTTTTTCTATCTTATGTTCTTTGGTATATGTTACTTCCTGTAATCAGGCACTTACTGCAAAGGGCAAGCTAAGAGTTTCATAAGACTTCAGCCTTCTGTATTGATAGTACAAATATTAACAGCAGAAGCTTCATACCAATTCCTAGAGACCTTGCCAAAAATGGAGACATTCCATGACAAAAAGGAGTTAACATTTAGACCTTCAAACTACTCTTGAATGCAATTTGGACACTACTCCTCCAGGGTCCTTTTCAAATCCTGAGGGTGTATTCAACTGCGGTCAACACTGTAACTTTGACTTACACAGACATTACTTGAGCTAGTTTTTATGCTCTTCAAAAGGATCAGTGTGAATGACTTATCGGCCACCTGAGAACGCATTCAGTTTCTTGTACCTTGGTCAGGCCAAGTTTCTACCACAGACAGTCACAGGCAAGAAATAAAATCATTACATGTTTCTGCAAATAGTATCTAGGTATTGCTATGACTGAAACAGATTTGCTCCACTTTTAGAACAGTCCAATAATATTAGGTAGAGTAGATGAAAAAAATAATGTTTTGAACTGGTTTAAACTGATTTATGTTGGTAAATGTAACATTAAAAAACAGAAAGATCACAAGACAAGGGGCAGTACTACAATGCTGTCTGGTCCATTTTTGACTGTTGTCATAGGCTAAGCATTATTTGTCTTCCCAGGTCCTCTGGCACCTGGGGCTGAGCTGCTGAAGTACCTGTCATGCTGCACTGCAATGGGAATTCAGGTAGGTCCAGTGCTAAGGAACACAGAAGCTAAAATGCCAAGGAGGACAAGTTTTAGCTCCATGTCCTGTTAAATCTGTGTCTGTGGCATGTACATATAAAGCCAAGCATCCATGGATTCCCAAACTTTGATAACAAGAAGCTCAGGCAGTTGATTTCCCTTAAGCATTTACAGTACTCAGTTAATACTTGCACTACATAGTCCCGTGCCAAAAGCAAACACTGGTCACCCCATTTCCCAAGAAATTTAGTCAAGAGGTAACCTGAGCAAACTATTTTCCTCCATCCTGAGTAGGTGTTGTGGTAGGCCTAAA
>WBNM01016627.1:0-48309 GCA_013399055.1 Ramphastos sulfuratus | reverse complement strand
AGACCTCCCCTGGCACAACTTGTTGAGACTGTCTCCCATCATTCTGTTGCTGGTTGCCTGACAGAAGAGACCAACCCCGTCTGGTTATAACCTCCCTTCAGGTAGTTGTAGACAGCAATGAAGTCACTCTTGAGCCTCCTCTTCTCCAGGCTGAAGAAATAGTTTGGCCATCAGGACCAGGGAAGTCCTTCTACCCCTGTGCTTAGCACTGCTTAGGCCACAGCTCGAATCCTGTGTCCAATTCTGGGCCCCTCAGTTTAAAAAAGATGCTGAGGGTGTCCAGAGAAGGGCAGCAAGGCTGATGAGGGGCCTGCAGCACAGGCCTGTGAGGAGAGGCTGAGGGAGCTGGGGGTGTGCAGCCTGCAGAAGAGGAGACTCAGGGGCTCTTGACTGCAGAGATGTCTAAAGCAGGTTATCTAATGTATTTTTACTACTCAATTACCTGTACTAGTGGGAGGTGTCCCTGCCTGTGGCAAGGGGTTGGAACTAGATAATCCTTGAGGTCCCTTCCAACCTTACCATTCTATGATTCTGTGATACTGCATTAAAAAGCAAGCATGTTACAGAGTTTTCTCAACCAGTCAGTGCACTTTCCCTGTGGTACAGAAGAGTGGCATCACATGCAATGTTGCTGTGTTTGCTGAAGTTCTGATGGCCTGGTAATGCTTCTTGAACCAGCTCAGTTTTAGAGGCTTTGAGGACATGATTGCCAAATGCATCTTGTTTGGCTTGTCAGTTACGCCTGCTATAATCCCAGTCATACAGTGGGTTCTTGGGGCAGGGATGCTGTCAGCATTGCAAACCAGGTCTAATAATCTACAGTGAAAGGACAGATCTGTTCACTTAGAGATTTGTCTTTATTTTACCAATTCAGTTCCATGACTGACTTTTCATTTGATTCTGATGCTGGCACAGGGCTCAAGTTGCACTTAACTGTCAAGGTCAAAAGTTCAGCTTAGTTTGTAAACTGTCATAAATTGCACCTTAAAAGCAGGCTGCTATCAGCTTTCCAGGAATTTGACCAGTGCTATGTTAATTGCCTGCTCAGTTCTTCAGTGGTTGCAGCAGTCAGTGAGATTGTGCTTCAGGCTCATAGAGTTTTACTCTGAAAACACAGCCCTCAAAAAAAAAAAAAAAAAAAAAAAAAAAAACTTTAGTTAAATGAGATGAATGTCTAACTTCAACCCAGAACATTAGCTGTGGTTTCCAGGGGGGGAAAAAAACCCAAACAAAAACAAACCACAAAAAAAGACCCAGGGGAAAAAAACTTACCAACAACAGAACCCCACACACTTTTTACTCTCCTAACCTTTTTTATTCCCTTAAGGCTGAAAACATCATTAACATCACAACTGTATTCATTCTCTTTCTCTCTCTCTCTCTCTCTATATATATATATATATATACATACATATATACACACTCACCCTCACTCTACTATGGCTGTTAGATCAAGAATACAAATCAAGTCATCATGTTCCTTATGCTTCATCTGTTTAGATTCAAGAATGATTTGGATTGGAAAGGACCTCTCAAAATTACCTAGTCCAAACCCCTCTGCAGTAAGCATCCTGAGGTCCTCAGAGCACAGGAATGAGGCCCCAACCACCTCCCTGCACAACCTATTCCAATGTTCATCCACCCTCCGTGTAACAGTGTTTTTCCTAACATCCAATCTCAGTCTGCTCTGCTGTAGTTTGAAGCCATTGCCCTCATCCTGTCACTGCAGCTCTTTGTAAACAGTCTCTCTCCAGCCTTCTTCTAGGCTCCCTTCAGGTACTGGAAGATTGCTACTGGGTCTCTCCAGAGCTTCCTCTTCTCCAGGCTGAACAACCGCAACTCAGACTTTGCCATAACTAAGCTGTCTTGAAGTCTGTAGAACTTGACTACTCTCTGGTGCCCCATGCTCTGTTGCTATTTAGGAACTTGTTACCTCTGCAAGTTGAGAAATTCCTTTTTGCCCATCCTAAAAACAACAGAGAGCACTTAGTGAGGGTGTTTTTTTATGATTCTATTTAAGCTAAGTCTAACCAATGAGCATCATTTGTTCAGTCCTTGTCCTCAGTAATGGCATCAAGCCTGAGCACCATACCAGGCTGGAGCTGGTCTTCACTATAACTTCTGAGCTCTCTACTCTGTTTCTATTAATACAGGTTTTTCTGTATTAAAATCAGCTGGACTCCTGATTGCAAAACAGGCTTAATTATTGATTACCTGTAGCTACAAATGCTTTGTTAATCATAGAATCATAGAATGGTAAGGTTGGAAAGGACCTCAAAGATCATCCAGTTCCAATCTCCTACCATAGGCAGGGACACCTTCCACTAGTACAGGTCACTCAAGGCTTCCTCCAACCTGGCCTTGAACACCTCCAGGGAGGGAGCAGCCACAACCTCCCTGGGCAGCCTGTGCCAGTGTCTCACCAACTTCCCCCTAACATCCACTTCATACTGTTATTTTTCTTCCAGAAAAGCAGTGTCTTATACAGTGAGCGATGAGTGTTTTTTAACTCCTTCAATAAAGCCATTTTATTTCACATTGTATTGTTTTGTCCCAGCCCTCAGGAATTGGTTTATGTAAAACAGCTTTATTTTCATACCACAGTTTGGAGTAGTCTAAGCCACTGATCTGTGAAATACTTCTTGTTTATGTATCTCCTGTAGGTGTTTCACGAGTGAGTCTCACAGTATTAAAAAGCACCAATGCGTTAATTCTTTGAAGCTGTGTTCGCCTCATAGCTCAAAGCAATCATGTAAAGCTGTATGGTCATAAAGTGGTTTTTGCAGCTTCTGTATCTGATGAGCTGGCTGCCAAAATTATGCTGAGATCTCAGAGTATTTCGTTGTCACTAGCACCAGGATGTGTGAACGCATCTATAAGAACTGTGTTTCTGCACAGCTACCTCGCTTGCTTCTGTTTTGGAGTGCTGCACGTCTGAGATGCTTCAGTATTTCCCCCTTAAATCATAGAATCATAGAATGGTAAGGTTGGAAGGGACCTCAAAGATCATCCAGTTCCAACCCCCTGCCATAGGCAGGGACACCTTCCACTAGCACAGGTCACTCAAGGCCTCCTACAGCCTGGCCTTGAACACCTCCAGGGAGGGAGCAACCACAACCTCCCTGGGCAACCTGTGCCAGTGTCTCACCACCCTCACTGGAAAGAACTTCTTTCTAACATCCAGTTTCAGTCTCCCCTCTGCCAGTTCAAACCCATTGCCCCTTGTCCTGTCATTGCAAGACCTCATAAATAGTCCCTCCCCAGCCTTCCTGTAGGCCCCCTTCAGATCCTGGAAGGCTACTCTAAGGTCTCCTGGAAGCCTTCTCTTCTCCAGGCTGCAGAGCCCCAACTCTCTCAGCCTGTCCTCACAGCAGAGCTGCTGCAGCCCTCTCAGCNTCCAGTTCTGGCCCCCTCAGTTCAAGAAGGACCTCAGAGAACTGCTTGAGAGAGTTCAGCAGAGATCCACAAAGATAATGAAGGCAGTGGAAGATCTTCCTTAGGAGGAGAGCCTGAGGGAGCTGGGACTGTGCTGCTTGGAGAGCAGCACCTTGAGGGGGGACCTCGTGAATGATTATAAAGATGTGCAGGGTGAGTGTAAGAGGCTGGAACCAGGCTCTGCTGGATGATGCCCAATGCCAGGACAAGGGGCACTGGATGGAAGTTGAGGTAGAGGAAATTCCATGGAAACACAAGGGAACATGTCTTCCCTGTGAGAGTGAGAGAAGCCTGGAAGAGGCTGCCCAGGAGGGTTGTGGAGTCTCCCTCTCTGGAGCTGTTCCAGAGCTGCCTGGATGTGTTTCTGTGTGATCTACTCTAGATGATGCTGCTGTGGCAGGGGGTTTGGATTGGATGAATTTTTGAGGTCCCTTCCAGCCTATAACATTCTGTGATTCTGTGAAGTGTGAGCACAGGGTTGTGTCTGTGTGCATATTCTGATGAACAGTACCTCCTGCAGAGCCACAGATACGGCAGGAACTTCACTGGTTCATGGTGTTCTTAACTCCCCTGGGGAAGGAATGCTAACAACAATTTCAAATGTTTCTGTTTTCTTTTGAGTAATAGTTAAACAAAGCATTAGTTTCAGCTCATGATTGCCGTACCTTAAAGATCAACACTGTGAAGTATATGCATGAAAAATATTTTTTTTTAGGATAAAGAAGATGTGTTCTCATTTTAGAAGTGAAAACCGACTTAGAATTACAATCAACTGACCCTTGGAGCTAGTGTTGGGGAGGGTCTTTAGCCTTACTACTTGGGCTATTTTGTAACTGAATAACTGAATCACAGAATGTATCAGCTTGGAAGGGACCCTCAAAGGTTATCTTCTCCAAACCCCTGCAGTGAGCAGGGACGTCTCCAACTAGATCAGGTTGCTCAAGGCCTCATTAAGTTTGACCTTGAATGTCTCCATGCCTCCACCACATCTCTGGGCAATCTGCTGTAGTATTTCACCACTCCCACTGTAAAGAAATTCTTCCTTATGCCTAATAGTAGACAGTTCTTTTGCTGGAGGAGGAATACAGCAGAGAAAAATGATCTAAGCCTGCTAGTCAGACTTCCAAATCCTTATGTTCAGTTGGGGTTCTTCAGCCTGGAGAACAGAAGGCTTCCAGGAGACCTTGGAGTAGCCTTCCAGGATCTGAAGGGGGCCTATAGGAAGGCTGGGGAGGGACTATTGACAAGGTCTTGCAATGCAAGGACCAGGGGCAGTGGGTTTGAACTGGCAGAGGGGAGATTGAAACTGGATGTTAGGAGGAAGTTGTTTGCAGTGAGGGGGGTGAGACACTGGCACAGGTTGCCCAGGGAGGTTGTGGCTGGTCCCTCCCTGGAGGGGTTGAAGGCCAGGTTGGAGGAGGCCTTGAGTGACCTGTGCTAGTGGGAGGTGTCCCTGCCTATGGCAGGGGGGTGGAACTGGATGATCCTTGAGGTCCCTTCCAACCTTACCATTCTATGATTATCTGCAAGGTATGCAGATAAAATGAAAAGGCCACCAAATTTAATACAGTTTCACCAGTGTACAGTAAATCTCACTTGTCTGAACTTCAGTAAAATTGCTTTTGAAGTGTCAAAAGCAGAAAGATGACAGTTCAAGAATGAGGAAATGTGCAGGGCAGTGGATATCAGGGTACAGTTGCCAGTGCTTCCACTTCAGTTTCAGATGGAGTTTTATTAACAGTCTTACAGCTTGCTTTCAGGTCTCCAGTTTTGCAATACAAAAGAAAGGATTGTGCTGGTAATAAGAAATAGGGAGGCATCATCTCTTCCCAGGTCAGCATGGCTGCATTGTCAATGTGGTTCATGTTGTGCAGCAATCAGTTATCATGGGAAGACTCTCAATAGGGACAACAAACATTTTCTTAGCCTTACAGCTGCACTGTCTGCCTTTGCCTACTTCTCCTGGTTCATTGTTGCATGCTTTACAGAAACACAGAAACATTCAGCTTGGAAAAGCCCTTAAGGATCACCAACTCCAACCCAGAGCCCTACTTCACCAGGGTCACCCTAAACCATGTCCCCAAGCACCACATCCAAACCACCTTTAAACACATCCAGGGTTGGGGACTCCACCATATCCTTGGGCAGCTCATTCCAATGCCTGACCACTCTTGCCATGAAAAAGTTTTTGCTCATGTCCAGTCTAAACCTATTCAGTTGCAGCTTGGGGCTGCTCCCTCTTGTTCTATCACTAATTCCCTGTGAGCAGAGCCCAGCACCAACCTCTCCACAATGTCCTTCAGGTAGCTGCAGCCAGCAATGAGCTCTGCACTCAGCCTCCTCTGTTTCACACTAACCAGCCCCAGCTCCTTCAGTCTCTGATCAGATTTATTCCCCAGGCCCTTCCCCAGCTTCTTTACCCTCTTCTTCACTCCCTCCAGCACCTCCACATCCCTCTTGTATTGAAGTGCCCAGAACTGCACACAATACTTGAGGTATAGTAACACATTGGTACACAGGAGGTGTTTTAGATAATACACAATGATAATGTCCTTAAAATATGGTTTTGTATGTTAAAAAAAAGGGCAGAATATTAAAGTTACCACTCTTGGCATTTTTCATTAGCTGCCCACAGGCAATATGTTTTGTGACCCCAAGGAAATAAATGCATACAGCATTGTCTTTCCCCAGTTCACATGGAAAAAGAACATCACAGATGATGAGTAGCACTTGAGAAGTACTTAGGTGGAAGAAGTAGTACATGGTACTACAAATTCTGCTCCCTTTCACTTCTGTTGTGTTTTTAAAAGATGCTTGGCAATGAATCTGAGTTTATAACAAGATCTAACATAAAAGATGTTTCCAAAGAACATCTATTTAAATCATATCACTTTGCCTGTCTCAGTCTGCTTGTCTGATGGTCAGGTAATACTATCACCACAGTGAGGTGATTTATTCCATCAAATAAAAAGCCTCACACAACTGTCTGTCAGGATGCTGACTGACCATTGACTTAGTTATGGGTTGTATGTGTGGATCCTTGTCATTCCAAGCTAAATCAAAAGAGTGACCTGCTTTTCTCACTGTCTGAAAAGTAACATAGGATTTCCACAAGAAACAGCTTTTCATGGGCATTCTAGAAACTGAAAAATAAAGATTTTGGGCAGTTAATGTTTTTTGAGCTGACTCATTGGCAGGAATAATTATTTGAGATTTCTCCCATAGCAGTCCAGTAGACTCAGAATCATAGAATTAGAATCATAGAATGGTAAGGTTGGAAGGGACCTCAAGGATCATCCAGTTCCTACCCCCTGCCATAGGCAGGGACACCTCCCACTAGTACAGGTCACTCAAGGCCTCCTCCAACCTGGCCTTGAACACCTCCAGGGAGGTTGTGGAGCACAGAAGCACCCAAAGTGATCTTTGATCACTTCCATGCTCCACAACCTCCCTAGGCAACCTGTGCCAGTGTCTCACCACCCTCACTGCAAACAACTTCCTCCTAACATCCAGTTTCAATCTCCCCTCTGACACTTCAAACCCATTGCCCCTTGTCCTGGCATTACAAGACCTTGTCAATAGTCCCTCCCCAGCCTTCCTGTAGCCCCCTTCAGATACTGGGAGGCTACTCTAAGGTCTCCTGGAAGCCTTCTCTTCTCCAGGCTGCAGAGCCCAAACTCTCTGTCTGTCCTCACAGCAGAGCTGCTGCAGCCCTCTGATCATCTTCATGGCCCTCCTCTGGACCCACTCCAACACTCCCATGTCCTTCCCTTGTTAGAGTTGGAAAAGATTCTCTGATTCTATAACCAGACAAGGGCAAGGGAGTCACTGAATTCACAGTACTGCCTCAAGGATCTCAAAATCATAGAATGTTTTAGGTTGGCCCTCAAAGATCATCCAGCTCTAACCACCTGCCATGTGCAGGGACATCTCACAGTAGAGCTGGTTGCCCAGAGCCACTTTCAGCCTGGCCTTAAAAACATCCAGGGTTTTTCTCTAAGAATCAAAGTGTTAGACAAGCTTTAGACATTGAAACACACAAAGAGATTGTGGCTTTACCTCTTCCCCATGCTTTTGCATCTCCCTAGGTTACAATCTTCTAGGGAGCGGAAAAAAAAAACCACAGATCAATTTTATTTTTTGTCTTATTAAACCAAGAATAAGACTATGAGAACTGTTTGAGTGTAACAGTATCTGCACAACATTGATGTGAAAAGTGAGAAGTAAAGCAGGTACAGACTGTACAGAGCCAGGAAGGGGTCTGCTTAGGGCAAGGAGAGTAACTTTTGGGGGCTGCTGTCCAAGTCTTGTTGTTTTGCAGTCGATGCCAGAGGTGGGGTAGCTGCAGGTGGTGCAGTTTCTGCAAGAGAAAAAGCAACTGGTACTTGTCCTCAGCTGAGCTGCTTACTAATGTACTGAGGTTGCTGAAGAACAGTGGATTAGCAAATGAACTCAGAAGACTGTTAGGAAACCAAAGATGAGAATTCTCAACTTTATGACTGATTAAATCTGTGGTAGTTTAATTACCAGTCGTACTCAATTTATAAATCATTAATTGAATGTATATGAAACATCTGTGTCTGGTTCCTAGCTCCCATATTGTTTGAGAGGCAGTTGTGGTTGCTCATTTCCATACATACATTAAAGTGGACCTGAGTTGCATGTTTTTTAGCTAAGGGAGGGGGCAGCCAGGGCAAACAGAAGCATGCACAGGTGCTTTGAGCAGGTGGCTGTGTTGTGACATGTTGAACATGAGCCAGCAATGTGCTCTGGTGGCCAAGAAGGCCAGTACCATTCTGGGGTGGATTAGAAGGGCTGTGGTTAGTAGGTCGAGAGGGAGGTTCTCCTCCCCCTCTACTCTGCCCTGCTGAGGATTCATCAGGAATATTGTGTCTGGTTCTGGGCCCCACAGTTCAAGAAGGACCTCAGGGAACTGAGTCCAGCACAAAGCCACAAAAATGGAGTGGAAGATCTTCTGAAGAGAGCCTGAGGGAGCTGGGGCTGTGCTGCTTGGAAAGGAGGAGCCTGAGGGGGTGACCTCATGGATGGTTATGTGCAGGATGAGTGCCAGGAGGCTGGAGCCAGGCTCTGCTGGGTGATGCCCAATGACAGGACAAGGGGCACTGGGTGGAAGCTGAGGCAGAGGAAGTCTCATTTAAACATAAGGAGGAATTTTTTCCCACTGAGGGTGACAGAAGCCTGGAATAGGCTGCCCAGGGGGGTTGTGGAGTCTCCCTCTCTGGAGATATTCCAGAGCTGCCTGGATGTATTCCTGTGTGATCTGCTCTGGGTGAGGCTATTGTGGCAGGGGGGTTGGACTGGCTGAGCTTCGGAGGTCCCTTCCAGCCCCTGACATTCTGTGATTCAGTGGGGCAGAATCAGGTGGCCAGGCCATGGTGGTCAGTGCTGCACTTGCTTTATATAGTATTTCATTAATATTACTGCTAATCCTAATTGATTTTATCTCTTTGTTCTGTTCTATTAGACTCTCCTTATCTCAATCCACAGGCTTTGGCTTTTTCATCCCAATTTTATTTCCCATCCCACTGCAGGGTGGGACTTCTGTGAGCAGCCGTGTGGGGCTCAGCTACTGGCTGGACCTGAACCACAGCAAGCATATAGGTGGTAAAATTAGGGAACACTGAAGCAGTGCACATGTCCTGCAAGGCAATTACCATGAAGGTCACTGCTTGTATGAGTGTTGTTCAAAGAAAAAAATCAGATAAATCTGCTCATCTTCTATTGATTTCATGCAGTAAGTCAACATTTCCCTGAAAAGAAATAGTTCTGCTGTTTTCTTTCTACTGGCTCAAGAACTTAAGTTTTAATTCCTATCATCTCTCCAATTATATTCACTATGTAGACTCATTTCTTACTGATTAAGGATTAGCTCCAGTCATGGATTATTTTCTTAGGGTTCTAACAGCCTTTACTCCTGAATGTTACTTAAAAGATGGTAAAGATCAAACATCAGGAAAGTGGCTGTGCAGAACACAAGTGAAGCTATCAGTAAGGACAGGATCACAACTTTAAACTGTCAGTAACACTGAAAGAGGAGTCTGGAGAGGAGAAGGCTCCCAGGAGACCACCTTGTGGCTGTTCAGTATCTTAAGGGGGCCTACAAGAAAGCTGGGGAGGGACTTTTTAGGATGTGATAGGACTGGAGGGAATGGAACTAAGCTAGAAATGGGTAGATTCAGACTGGATGTGAGGAAGAAGTTCTTCAGCATGAGAGTGGTGAGACCCTTGAAGGGGTTGCCCAGGGAGGTGGTGGAAGCCTCATCCCTGGAGGTGTTTAAGGCCAGGCTGGATGTGGCTGTGAGCAACCTGCTCTAGTGTGAGGTGTCCCTGCCCATGGCAGTGAGGTTGGAAGTGAATGATCCTTGAGATCACTTCCAGCCCTGACAATTCTGTGATTCTGTGATGCGAGGTTCTCATAAAGATTGAAAAACATAAAATGTGTTGTCTGAATATTACCCCGTGGCTAAATATTTTCCAGAGTTCAAATCACAGATAGAATCCTTAGTGATTTCTGTTGTACAAATGGAGATTATTCAGGTTTTTTGAACATTTGTTACTATGTAAGCTGCTTCTGAAATAAAAAGCCTTGTTTCAGGCTCACAGAAGGAGCAAAACTTTTATTTACTGTGCTCTGAATAAAGTACTTGGCTTGATTAACAACCTTGGCCTGACTAGGGAGAGAAATAACTTAATGAGGCCCAGGGCTAGGGGTAAAATTCTTTCTTTTTATGGTTGTAAGCAGAGCACAACAATGATTCATTAAGCAAAGCAGAATGAATTTTATTTAGTTCGTACAGTGGCCGTGCTGTAATACAGTCTGGGGACATCCAGACAAGGAAATCTGTCGTGCTGATGAATACTTTTGAAGGGTGTGGTGGGTGCAAATGCTTAATACAGTTCATGTAGTGGCTTGGAAGTGGCTGATCTATGTATAGAAGATAAAAAATAGCACTATTTAGAGCCAAAATTAATGCCACTGCGTTACAGCACAGACCTCGTTGCTTGGTTTCTGCAGCCTGTTTGCATCTCTATGTGTTGCTTTTAAAGGATACTATTGGTAGTAATAGTTCACCAGCATGATGGGTGCTGAGAATCAGTCAAGTAGTGTGTTTGGAGTAGTGTTCACAGACTCACAGATTGTCAGGGGCTGGAAGGGGCTTCAAAAGCTCAGTCAGTCCAACCCCCCTGCCATAGCAGCATCACCCAGAGCAGATCACGCAGGAACACATCCAGGTACCTCTGGAATATCTCCAGAGAGGGAGGCTCCACAACCCCTCTGGGCAGCCTCTTCCAGGCTTCTGTCACCCTCACAGTGAAAAAAACTCCTCCTCATGTTTCCATGAAACCTGGCCAAGTTCTGGT
Organism: Ramphastos sulfuratus; assembly: GCA_013399055.1. Taxonomy (NCBI): domain Eukaryota; kingdom Metazoa; phylum Chordata; class Aves; order Piciformes; family Ramphastidae; genus Ramphastos; species Ramphastos sulfuratus. Next base: position 37,491 of record WBNM01016627.1, on the reverse strand, counting down.
TCTTGAACCAGAATAGGTTCTCCACTTGTTTTTTGTAGTTCTTCCCCAATCCTATTTTCTGCAATTAATGACTACATTGATGTTTTTTGTACAGTTCCGAATTATTTGGGAGAATTCCACATGGGTTTGGTCACACTGGGTCATGCTGGGTCGTCAGTGCTGGCACCAGTGCTGTTTGACATCTTTATCATTGATATAGACAGTGGAATCAGTGCAGCCTCAGCAAGTGTGCAGATGGCACCAAGCTGTGTGGCACAGTCAACTTGCTAGAGGGTAGGGATCCATTCAGAGGGACCTGGACAGGCTGCAGAGCTGTGCCCAGGCCAACCTCAGGACATTCAACAAGGCCAAGTATAAGGTTCTGCACCTGGGTAGGCACAATCCCAAGCACAGCTCCAGGCTGGGTGGGGAATGGCTGAGAGCAGCCCTGAGGAACAGGCCCTGGGGGGCTGGGGTAATGGAAAGCTCAACATGAAGCCTACAGTGTGCACATGCAGCCCAGACAGCAACTGTGTGCTGGGCTGCAGCAGGGCAAGGGAGGGGATTCTGCCCCTTTGCTCTGCTCTCCTCAGACCCCACCTGCAGTCCTGTGTGCAGTTCTGGAGCCCCCAGCACAGGAAGGACATGGAAGTGTTGGAGCCAGTGCAGAGGAGGCCACCAAGATGCTGAGAGGGCTGCATCAGCTCTGCTGTGAGGACAGGCTGAGAGAGTTTGTTTATTTGGGATTTTTTGGTGTTGTTTGTGGTTGGCTTGTGTTTGTGTTTTTATATATCTGTATTTAGTCTAAAAGGAAAAATGCATTGTTTCAAATTAATCAATTAATTCATGATAACAAAGTTAGCTTACCCCATTCCTCTCCAATAAGAAAACTGAGTTGGTAGCATTCTAAGCTAAGGCCAAGAATTTTCCCAGCATATTTAGGAGTCCATGTGGACAGTAACAATGCTGAATGATCTATCACCATGTTCATCCCTCTTGCATTCACCAGCAGCTTGTTTTCACATTTTGCTTTTATGGGGAGAATTGTTTCTTTTAAGCATGTGTAAAGTTGGTTAAGCTGTGAGACTCATTTAACAAAAAGTAGTTTTGCATTGTTTTCTCCCCCTGCAAATATAAAAGTCATACTCAAGCACCTGAAAGAAGGCAAAAATTATTCCATGAGGAAAAATCCAGCTGGCAGCCAGTCACAAATGGGGTACCTCAGGGCTCAGTGTTGAGACCACTTCTGTTTAACATCTTTGCTGATGATCTTGGTGAAGGCATAGAGTGTGTCAGCAGTAAGTTCACAGCTGGCATCAGGTGAGGTGGCAGTGTTGATCTTCAAGAGGGTAGAGAGGCTCTGCAGAGGGACTTGGATAGGCTGGATCAGTGGCCCAGCATTAATGGGATGAGCTTCAACAAGGCCAAATGCCAGGTCCTGCACTTGGGACACAACAACCCCAAGCAACATTACAGGCTTGGGGCAGTGTGTCTGGAGAGCTGCTGGCAGAAAGGGACCTGGGAGTTGTAATGGGCAAGCAACTGAATNTCTGTGATTCTGTGAAAGAGAGAGTGAAGGATGTACTTTCTGAAGCCATTTTTTATTCAGCTTTGCTGTTTTAGCACTAGCAACCTTAAGCAAGTTCTGTATGACAAATCAATAACTGAGATCATAGTGCATCTGGTTATGGAAATATTTGGCCAGAGGGAGACTTCTTACAGACATTTCTTTCAAGATGCTTTGAAACCACCTCCTTTGTTCTGATTATTGGCTCAAAATTGCCAAATGGCACCAAAATTGATGTTAGCTTGTTTATGCAATCCTCTTTTGTTGCTTATTTTATGCTGCTGCTTCATTTTGCTTCTCCTGGATTTCTTTGCCGTTATCTGTTGTGCTTTTTTGCTGCTGTTAGGAGAGCATCGTGTCAGGTGTTAGCATTAAACCAGACAATTTTCCAGTTGAGTGGAAGGTTCCAGTAGGGAGCACTAGATGCAAAAGAAGCATCTTTTCTGATCTGGTGAGGCTGCATTTGGAATCTTGTGTCCAGTTCTGGGCCCCTCAGTTCGAGGAGGACCTCAGGGAACTGCTTGAGAGAGTTCAGCAAAAAGCTACAAAAATGCTGAGGGGAGTGGAAGAACTTCCTTAGGAGGAGAGCCTGAGGGAGCTGGGACTGTGCTGCTGGGAGAGGAGGAGCCTGAGGGGGGACCTCAGCAATGCTTATAAAGATGTAAAGATGAATGCCAAGAGTCTGGAGCCAGGCTCTGCTGGGTGATGCCCAAGGACAGGACAAGGGGCACTGAGTGGGAATTGAGGCAGAGGAAGTTGCATAGAAACATGAGGAAAATGTTTTCCCTGTGAGGGTGAGAGAAGCCTGGAAGAGGCTACCCAGGGGGGTTGTGAAGTCTCCCTCTGTGGAGCTATTCCAGAGCTGGCTGGATATGTTCATAGAATCACAGAATCCTAGAATGGTAAGGTTAGAAGGGACCTCAAGGATCATCTAGTTCCAACCCCCTGCCATAGGCAGGGACACCTCCCACTAGCACAGGTCACTCAAGGCCTCATCCAACCTGACCTTGAACACCTCCAGGGAGGGAGCAGCCACAACCTCCCTGGGCAACCTGTGCCAGTGTCTCACCACTCTCAACTTAAAGAACTTCCTCCTAACATCCAGTTTCAATTTGGATTTGAACTGTTCCTGTGTGATCTTCTCTGGGTGATGCTTCTCTGGCAGGGGGATTGGACTGGATGAGCTTTGGAGGTCCCTTCCAGCCCTTAACATTCTGTGATTCTGTGGTACTCTGCTGCAGCAGCAGTAGACAATGTAACTTCTTTTAAGGTGAATGTTTATTAAGACCTCCTTAAAACCAAAATAGGTTCTAATCCAACAGATTTTTCACCAAAACCTGCATATCTCTCATCTGTTACTGACTGGGAAAGTTTTGGCCATGTTTTGGTTGTGCTATAACCTGGTGATGGTATTATGACTGCTGATAACCACATTGGACAGTTTTCTCGTTCAGTTTAATGTAGTTGACATTTCTTACTGAGATGTTTTATTTTGGATGCTGTCAAATACTGATTTTTTTTAAACCATGTTCTTAGTAGTACCAAGTAGCTAACTCAGTACAGATACATTACATGGACAGGACAACTCTGAGTTGAACTTACACTAAAATTAGTAGAGTTCAAGACAGGAATAAACTTAGTTTTGCTTCCTCTTGTAACTTGATGTTATCCACTTGCCTTTCCTGAAGAGTTAATGTTCAGTTTTCTTCCTTTCTGAAAGGCAGAGAACATACTCAAAGTCTGATTTTATTGTTTGAGTTGCATTGTATCCCAGACATAGCAACTTCATTAGGATTATTATTTTTTCATATTAAAAAAACCCAAACATTTTTAATATTTGTATGTTAAAATGAGTTGACTTTTTGTTCAGGTATGTGGAGGATTCTGTAGCAGAAGAGCTTTAGTTTCCAGAGGGCTCTGATTTTCCTTGCCAGAACTAATCTTGTTGAAATGGAACCAATACTGTCAAAACTGTTTTGGAACTGTGACTTCTGCTGGATGGCCTTGACAGTATGAACTGTGTAAAATGCTTCCACAGTGCCAAACCTGATTTCCTTCTGTGATGCAATAGATGATTCTGCAGATGAGGGGGCAGTGACAGATGTGTTTTCTGACTGACAACAGCAAGGCCTTGGATTTCATACCCCATAGCATCCTTATAAGCCAATCCATGTAACAGTCCATTTATCCAGGAAATAAAACAGTGTGACTGACCTGTGGATCCCAAAGACTTGTGCTTAGTAGGACAAAGTTCAGATGGCAACTTGGGGCATTCTACCAAGACTGGAGATTGGAGTAGAGACTCTGACTTCTTTATCAGTGGACTGGATGAGAGGCTGCAGTGCATCCTCAGCATGTGTGCAGTTGAGCAATTGAAACATGGGTAGTTAGGGAGACTACTGAGAGGGACCTCCAGCTTGAGAGAATGGACTGGCATGTAATTTAGCTTAGGCAAGCACAAAGCCCTGTGTGTGTGAGAGAGCAGCACCCTACATGTGCACAGCCCAGACAGCAACCCTGTGCTGGGCTGCAGCAGGAGCAGTGTGGCCAGCAAGGCAAAGGAGGGGACTCTCCCCCTTTGCTCTGCTCTCCTCAGACCCCACCTGCAGTCCTGTGTGCAGTTCTGGTTTTGATTCCCTGTATATTTTTAGTCGAATGAAAAAGATTTTACAAAAGCCTGAATGGACTTAGTGTTTATAAAAAGAGCTCCCAACACAAGCAGGACATGGAACTGTTGGAGCCAGTCCAGAGGAGGCCACCAAGATGCTCAACAGCTCTGCTATGAGGACAGGCTGAGAGTTTTGAGGCTCTGCAGCCTGGAGAAGAGAAGGCTTCCAGGAGACCTTGGAGTGGCCTTCCAGGATCTGAAGGAGGCTACAGGAAGGCTGGGGAGGGACTATTGACAAGGGCTTGGAATGACAGGATAAGGACTAATGGGTTTGAAGTGGCAGAGGGGAGATTTAAACTGCATGTTAGGAAGTTGTTTGAAGTGATGGTGTTGAGACACTGGCACAGGTTGCCCAGGGAGGCTTTCCAGCCCTGTCTGGATGTGTTCCTGTGCGACCTGTGCTAGATTCTCTGGACCTGCTTTGACAGGGGGATTGGACTGGAAGATCTGCAGAGGTCCCTTCCAACCCCTAACATCCTGTGATCCTGTAATCTGTGATCCTTTTACTCTGAACTTTCTGCCTCTTACAGCCTCCAAGAAGCAAACAGCAGAATCAATCATCTTAATGTGACAGACTGCAACCTGCCGTAGCGTACAAATTAGTTTGCAATCCCTTAAGCCACACCAGGGTTGACAGCAGACCTCCAAGGGGCACATGGCTTGGATGTTGGCACAAGAACCTTTGTGGCTACTCTACTGTTTGTCTGAGTTCCCTGACCCTGACTTGAAATAATCAGAAGCCTTTTGTACTTTGGAGGATGGTGGTGGTGGTTATCCCATCACTGTCCTGAGGTTTATTTCAAAGTGACTCTTTGTAGGTATTTGTGTGGCAAGTAGGAAAACAGCTTTTTGACTTGAGATTTTGGTGCACAAATGATGTCTTGAGAATGCAGAGTTGATATTCTTTTCAAGACCTTGTAAAAAGCAATATCCTGAAGATGCCTGTATCAGCAAGGTGCCAAGAGAGGCAATGTGAAAATGTTCTTCAAAGCAGAGGAGTTAAAATAAGGATGAATACTTCTAGATTTACTTGCCATAAAATCTGAATTCTAGAGGTAAAAAAAAATGAGGGGTTCAGTTCCTCCATAAAAAAATAAGGAGTTCAGTTACTTGCCATAGAACCTGAATTGTAGAGGTAAAAAAATAAGAGGTGTTCGGTTCCTCCATAAAAAAATAAGGAGTTCAGCTACTTGCTATAGAACCTGAATTGTAGAGGTAAATAAAAAAAGAGGTTCAGTTCCTCCATAAAAAAATAAGGAGTTCAGTTACTTGCCATAGAACCTGAATTGTAGAGGTAAAAAAAATAAGAGGTTCAGTTCCTCAATTATGAATTTCTGAAGTAAAAAAAAAAAGTTATGTATTTTCCCAATTTCTCTCTTCAGCTTCTATATTTGGAAAGTGTTAATGTAAAATGAGTTGTGGTGATGCCATAAGAGGGAAGTGTCAGTCAAAACAGTTCTATATGCTTAGAAAATGGTTGTGTGGAGTTTAAGTTCCAGTTGATAATGAACAATCTGTTTTAAGGAAAAAAGGCATGCTTTGAGAACTTGTAATTCTTACAAAGGGGATAGGAAAAAATCATCATTATGTTCGATTCAACATCTTTATTGATGACTTGGATGAGGAGATCAAGTCTGCCATTAGTAAATTGGTGGATGGCACCAAGCTGGAGGGGCACTGTGGGGCTGCTGGAAGGTAGGAGACACTTCAGAGAGCCCTGCCCAGGCTGGGTCGATGGCTGAGGCCAATGGGATGAGCTTTAATGAGGCCAAGTGCAGGCTCCTACACTTTGGCCACACTCAGCCCATGAAGCTACAGACTGGGGGATCAGTGGCTGAGAGCAGCCTGGCACAGAGGGACCTGGCAGTGCTGGGTGACAGCAGGCTGGGCATGAGCCAGCAGTGTGCCCAGCTGGCACAGAAGGCCAAGGGCATCTTGGCTTGTGTCAGGGACAGTGTGGCCAGCAGCACTGGGGCTGTCATTCTGCCCTGTGCTGGCNGCTGCACCAGGGCAGGGTTAGGTTGGATGTTAGGAAGCACTTCCTGATGGAAAGGGTCATGAGGCACTGGGATGGACTGCCCAGGGAGGTGGTGGAGTCCCCATGCCTGGAGGGGTTTAAGGCAAGCTTAGCTAGTGCCATGGTCTGGTGGCTGTGGTGGTGCCAGGCCCTAGGCTGGACTTGATGATCTCAGAACTCTATTCCAGCCTCAATAATTCTGCGATTAAGAAGGATAAATCTTGTAGCGAGGAGTGTAAAACTAAAAACTTAACATTCCTTCCTGAGTTTTGAGGTTGTTTGTTTGCTTTTCCTAAACAGACTTTGCTGGAATACGCAGAGAAGTGGAAAACCTCAGAAGACCCCCTGCCCCTGCTAGAGGTGTACACTGTGGCTATCCGAAGTTACGTTAAAGCGCGCCCTTACCTCACCTCCGAGTGTGAAAATGTAGCCTTCGTGCTTGAACGGTTAGCACTGTGAGTATGGCTTTTTACTTACCAAAACCAAGCCCCTGTGCTGTTAACTTTTCACTGCCTAAGTGCTTTTCCAGTTGTAGTGGGTNCAGCCTCATCTTGAGCTTTTCCTCAGCCCACACCCCCAGGGCCTTTTCCTCAGGGCTGCTCTCAGCCATTCCCCACCCAGCCTGGAGCTGTGCTTGGGATTGTGCCTACCCAGGTGCAGGACCTTACACTTGGCCTTGTTGAATGTCATGAGGTTGGCCTGGGCACACCTCTGCAGCCTGTCCAGGTCCCTCTGGATGACATTGCTGCCCTCTAGCACTCTGCTGCTCTTGATCCCCCTGTAGCCTTATAGTGCATCAGTTTACACAGGGTTATTCTGCAGTGATAAATCCATATTTAAAAAAAAAAAAATCAGTGTGTTTTAGAGGAGTTTGCTTTTACAGTTTCTGCCAAATATCCCTGACCTTTGCTTTATCTGTTCAAAGAAAGCACTGGTTCATGATGATTTGTTTTGGCATGTCAAACAACTATTTGGATTCTAGAGCAGAGCTATTAGCTGGATATTTTAAAGGCAAAAAAAAAACCCTCAATAACATTCCTGTTTGTCTTTTAGAAGCTGTATTGAACTTCTACTGTGTCTGCCTCTTGATTTACCTGAAAATAAATGGGAAGAATTTCAGGCTTTTGTACAGGTGAGTTAGATTTATGAAATCCAAGGCTTAATAGTTTGGAAACCTAAGGATATTAAGCATGTAGCATGCTTGAACATATGTTTTCTGGTGCCTGATAAAGATCAAGGCCTTCAGCTGGAAATCCTATGCACTCTCTAATAATTGCTGTCACTCCTATCATTTGTCTGTCATAGTTCATGTAGCAGCTGTGGAGAGAAAGAGGTTTTGAGATACTTTAAAAGGAAGCTCATGTTTTAAAAGACATTTGTCTGTTAACACTGGTAGAAATGAAAGAAGTCATTCTCCACTATTTGTGCTTGCACAGTTGAGATTTATTATGAATGAAAGATCTGTTGATAGTGCAGGATTGTTAGATCTCCCACAGGGCTGGTTAAGGGTTAGAGCTCTGCTTTAAAGGGAGGTGTTGAAACAAGTTCTACTCCTCAGTATTTATCAGAAATATGTCGTGGGAGGTCCTGCCTGCAGTTAAAAACAAAAACTGGGGGTTAAAGAGAAGCAAGGAATAATAGACAAAAAAAGACCAAATAAAATTGCCTCCAAAATCTCAGCCTAAATAACCTAAGAAGGAGCAAGGCTGACTTTGAGTGAGTTTTCACAAGCAACTGCTGGGTGTAAATCAATTCTGAACAAGCGTCTTTTGTGCTGGGAGGTTTCACAGCCTTCAGAGCAGGTGGAAGAGTAAATACAAAGTGAACAGAGAGCTGAGCCCTTTCTTTAGGGACCACTGTTCATTGTAGATTGCTACTAAAGCCATAGAGTTTTTGCAGGTATTCAGTTTGCTGCCAAACATACATCTGCTTCCAGAATTAATTCAAGAATTTAAATGGAGTAGGAACTAATTTAACTGATTTTTAAGACTCCAGCCTGCCCTCATAGTGTTTGCATAGAACCACACAGTGATATCTTACATCTTAAATCTTCCACCTTTACAGAAATACTTTTTCCCACTCTCTCCAGTGCATAAAAAAACTGAGCTGCTGAAGAGTCTGAAAAGAATTGAGAGTTTAGGCAGCTTATGGCAGACCAATATGGGGGACAAGAGAATTTGCTCATCTGTTTTCCAAAGGGAGGCTGATTTCAAAGTCTAGTTTGAGAAATTTAAGAAGTAGACCTGTTAATTCTCTAGACAAGCTTGGGGCATTCAATCATTTTGGTTTCTCAGCTTAAACCTTAGGTGACAGTGGCAGAAGTAAAACCTATGTGGGCTGAATATTAATGTTATAAATATTTACTTGGTAAAAGATTTGGGTTTGTTTGTGGGGTTTTTTTTTTATGTAAGGCATAAAGAAGTTGAAACAAACCCACAAATGTAAAATTCTTTTTAACCAGACTTTTCTTTTGTAAAATAATGTTCTTCAGGTGGCACATAAAAACTTGATGGAAAATGGCAGCTGTGAACTGCATATTTTAACTACCCTTACACAAGAGAAGGGAGTGTGGAAGAACCCAGTGCTGTGCAGTATTCTTTCCCAGGAACACTTAGATCCAGAAAAAGGTAAAAAAGAAAACTGTGATTGAAGTAAAATATGCTTCTTTTTTTTTTTTTTTGGTCATCCATTGAAATGTTCCTATGCTGATCAAGTCTTCTGTTGAATATAGTTTGTGTGATAATTTATAAGCTGTATTTATACAACTTGTAGCAGTGCCTGAATTAAGACAGTATGTGCTTAGGAATATACTAAATACTTCATGTTGATATTTTGCATAAGACATACCTGGAAAGCTCCTGAGACCTTTGCTTTGGCAACTGTGTGAAGGGAGGTTGCATTTGGGCTGTATAATGGTGGGTTTAAGTTCAGTACTGACACAGACATAAGAATGGCTTTCACTCAATTGTGAATTGCATTACAGAAGATCATTTAGAGCAGAGTTTTGAGAAGGGCTAACAGCAGTTGCACAGGGAAGAGTGAATGATCAGCAGAGACTTAGACTGGTGTCCTCCTGATTCTGAGTTAATGATCTGCAATTCAGAAGTGGTATGCTTGTGTTCAGAAGCCTTAGCTGGTTTTTGATTGCCTACTTGGTTTGAGAATCTGTATGAACTCTCATACCTAAGCATCTGTGCCAGAGCTACACAGTTCTCACATCAAGTCAAGTAGTTCCTCTTACTCTCTGACTCCTTTCAGCTTGATGCCTCCCTTATTTCATCTATTAAAAAGTAAACTGTGCTTGTTTATTTTAATGGCTTCATCATGAGACATGATTCATTGGACTGCTGTCATATCCCATCTTCTCTAGTGTCTGTTTCATACTACCTTCTGGCTTTACTGTCCCATCCCTCACACAGGGGGGCAAAGGTTTATTTAGCAGTCAGCATGCAGGTGGACTGATTTTATTTCATTGTGTANGTGCAGGTCCCTCTGGATGGATCCCTGCCCTCTAGCAAGTTGACTGTGCCACACAGCTTGGTGCCATCTGCACACTTGCTGAGGCTGCACTGATTCCTCTGTCCATGGCACTGACAAAGATGTCAAACAGCACTGGTGCCAGCACTGACCCCTGAGGGACACCACTTGGCACTGCTCTGCAGGTGGACATTGTGCCCTTGATCACCACTCTCTGTGTGTCACCATCCAGCCAATTCCTTACCCAGCAGTGCTCCACCCATCCAGTCCATGTTTTTCCAGTTTGGTGACCAGGTTGCCATGTGGGACAGAGTCAAATGCTTTACTCAGGTCCAGGTAGATGACATCAGTTGCCCTTCCCTTATTATTATTATTCCCATATTATTTGTAATAATATATTCCAATTAGCCTCAGAGCAGCACATAAGTGTCACTGAATAAAACACAATTTCCTCTTGGAAACTATTGTAATGCTGATACTCCACTTCAGTTTTTCCTGAAGAAAAGTTATCTGTCTGCCCCTGCAAGTGGAACATCAGCATTGTCATTTGGGGCTGTGCTTGTTCTCACAGTGCCAGTCTGTGTTGTGTGGAGGACTAGCTTTGAAATGGCAATTTGGATTCCTAATGAGCTGAAGAATATGTCTAATTAGATTTTTTTTGTTGTTGTTGTTATGATTCCAGGAGATTTATTTGCAGAAATGAGTTGTCAGGAGAGTCTTTGAAAGTCCATTGTGGGGGCTCCCTAAGTGGCTATCTGGAGCTGATAGGACCATGAGGATGAGCAGAGGGCTGAAGCATCTCTCCTATGAGGAGAAGCTGATGGAGTTGGGGCTGTTCAGTCTAGAGGGGAGAATGCCCCCAGGTGACCTTATTGTGGCCTTTCAGTATCTGAAGAGGCCTACAAGAAAGCTGGGCAGGGACTTTTTAGGCTGTCAGGTAGTGATAGGACTGGAGGGGATGGAAAAAAGCTAGAAATGGGTAGCTTCAGACTGGATGTTAGGAAGAAGTTGTTCAGCATGAGGGTGGTGAGAGCCTGGAAGGAGTTGCCCAGGGAGGTGGTGGAAGCCTCATCCTTGGAGGTGTTTAAGGCCAGGCTGGATGAGGCTGTGGCCAGCCTGAGCTAGTGTGAGGTGTCCCTGTGCATGCCAGAGGGGTTGGCACTGGATGCTCCTTGTGGTCCCTTCCAACTCTGACTGATTCTATGATTGTATGATTCTACTTGTGGCTCCCACCTGAGAGATATCCTGTGAATAACTCTTGAGTTTCCTGTACCTGTTTGATATTTTGTCATAGATCTATCTACATTCATCTGAAAAATGCCTGGGCAGTCTTCCTCAGAGCAGTCAGTGCTGAGAAGAGAGATCCTACCTCCAGTTCTGCCTGTCTTGAGTCTTTCTTCTGTCCTTTGCCTATGTCTTTACCCAACAGGACTCACCACACTTATGTGACTAGGCCTGCAACTTTTTTATTTCAGATTCTGGTTCCTCAGCAGTATTACCTCTTGAAAGTCTGCTCAGAAGCTGTGAACTCCTCCTTTGTGTGAATTCTCTTTTTCCACCTACACCTGTCTGCTGTGCATTTAAAGAAGTCTCTTAGATTTTGAGGTTTGCCTGTGCAGCCCTGTGGATGTTTTAGACTTGAGAGATCACTCACTATTACGTGATCCCACTGGGTCAGGAGGATAGCAAACTACCTGTCTTCTCAAATAGTATTTTGGAGATCCCTTAGGAGCACACTGGTAGTGGTTTTTTACTGTGAAGCATTGCTCAGCAGTTTCCATCAACCTCCAGACAGTGGAAACAACTACTTTCAGGACCAGAACAGAAAGAAATCTGGGAATATATCCTAGACACATGGAAATGAAATATCTTATTCACATAATTCAGTTACTGATGGCAGTATTAGCTGTGATCACTGAAAGTAAATGGAGCACCTGCTTTAGGGCTTCTCAGTGTTTTCACATTGCTGTCAGACATTGCATTTGCACATTGATTGGATCTACTACTCCTTGAAGTTTCAGCTTCATGACTGCTTTATTTTTTTCTCCTTGAAATTGCTTGTGACTAACAAGCATTTGTATTTGGAGAGAGGAATATTCCATGTTTGATTAATTGGTTAGGGAAGGAAACTTTAGTTAAGATAATGTGTCTTTTGTTTTACTCTTTGCCTCTACCAGAAAGCTTAATTTGAGATCAGGACTGATTTTGATCTTGAATTGAAGCTGTTCTGAATTCATAATCACTGGAACTGACTTTTTGTTTGAAGTTGCCAATTTGCTCAGCCTTACTGCTTAGTGTACCAAAGGCTGAAAGCTGAAGTGGAGGAGGGCCATTCTATGATTGTATGAAGTGATTTGGGTTATGTGATAGCCTATACAACCTTAAAACACTCTACTGCTGCATTTTCATCTTCAGTTTCTCTCAGTGTGGCTTGTGTTCTTCAGCATGAACCTGGTTTCCCATCCTTGAGGCAGTCATTTTCTTACACTGATGGTGAAATCCTTCAAAGCTGTCACTCCTTAGCTGATTCTGAGAGTGTATGGAGGAACTGTCTAAGGAGAGAAGGATCTTAAATAACCCTACAAAATGCCAGGCTGCTGCTGCTGCTTTTTAAACCTGGATGCCAAGAATTAAGTTCCTTAATTTTTCGTAAGTGCAAATGTAGTAGGCAGACTTCTGAAGCACATCTCACTGAAAAAGTACAACCATCACTATTCAGAGATCATCAAGGTGAATTACAGGCAGGGAAGGATTTAAACAGCCAGCAGGGAACTGCTCTCAGTAATCAGAGCATCTGCTGCCAGGAGTCAAATGATAGCAGCAGGTCACTTAAAAGTGTTTGCATCCTGGGTACATTCAAAGCAGCCACCTGGAAGTTCTTTTACCCTTTCACCAGACAATATAGCACCGTAGAAGCATCCAGGATTGCTGCTGCATTCAGCAGAACTGTGCTGAGATGTTGTTTGCATGAAGGATTCTGAGACCCAGCTCCAGGTAAATTTGTAAACATTGGGTAGAGTTCAGAGTCACCCACGGTGTGAAGGCACATGTGGACTAACACTTGAAGATGGCTAAGGAGGTTACTGAGTAGTAACTGAAGTTCTTTGAGATGAATAGTCCACATGTACCTTCACCTTCTTGGCCAGAGTGAGCTTGGGAAGACATCAGAGTCTGTGGTAGATTAACCTATAGCTACCCAAGAATTGGCAAAGGCTAAAGCAGCAGGATGAGGAGTGCTCGAAGGTAAAAATCCTTTGCTTTGTTCTCTACAAGTCCTCCAGTCAACCCAAACACAGCATACATGTGGACTGTCCACCAGAGAGCTTACTACTACAGAACTCTGCTTGTGCCTCATTTGTGCTCTTGTGTGCTACTAATCTCTGGATTAGCTTTCCTCTTTTTTTAATTCATGTATGGGATGAGCATTATTTGTAATCAAAGTTAATAGCAGGTCTTGTGGGTTTCATATAGGATCACTTGGTAGCATGACCTGAGACTCCAGCTGTGGGACTTAATGTAGTATTAAAGGAAATAACTACTTAAAACTCTAACCTGTGATTGCTCTCTAATAAATCTTCCTAATGCTCAAGAGAAGCATTAGATGGGGCCAGACTCTTCCCAGTGGTGCCTGATGACAGAACAGGGGCCAATGGGCACAAACTGGAACCCAGGAGGTTCCACCTGAACAGGAGGAGAAACTTCTTTGATGTGAGGGTGCTGGAGGCCTGGAGCAGGCTGCCCAGAGAGGTTGTGCAGTCACCTTGTCTGGAGAGCTTCCAAACCCACCTGGACATTGTGATGCTGGGCAGGCTGCTGTGGGTGCCCCTGCTTGAGCAGGGGATTGAACTGGGTGATGAGGACAGGCTGAGAGAGTTGGGGCTCTGCAGCCTGGAGAAGAGAAGGCTTCCAGGAGACCTTAGAGCAGCCTTCCAGTATCTGAAGGGGGCCTACAGGAATGCTGGGGAGGGACTATTGACAAAGTCTTGCAATGACAGGACAAGGGGTAGTGGGTTTAAACTGGCAGAGGGGAGATTGAAACTGGATGTTAGGAGGAAGTTCTTTCCAGTGAGGGTGGTGAGACACTGGCACAGGTTGCCCAGGGAGGTTGTGGCTGCTCCCACTCTGGAGGTGTTCAAGGCCAGGTTGGAGGAGNTCCGATCTCTTTCATGAAAAAGTTTTTGCTCATGTCCAGTCTAAACCTACCCAGTTGCAGCTTGAGGCTGTTCCCTCTTGTTCTAGAACTAATTCTCTATGAGCAGAGCCCAGCAGCAACCTCTCCACAACCTCCTTTCAGGTAGTTGTAGACAGCCATGAGCTCTGCCCTCAGCCTCCTCTGTTTCACACTAACCAGCCCCAGCTCCCTCAGTCTCTCCTCATCACATTTACACCCCAGGCCCTTCTTCAGCTTCCTTGCCCTCCTCTGCACTGGCTCCAGCACCTCCACATCTCTCTTGCATTGAGGTGCCCAAAACTGAGCACAGCACTCCAGGTGTGGCCTCCCCAGAGCAGAGTCCAAGGGCACAATCCCCTCCCTGCTCCTGCTGGCCACAGCATTTCTAATCCCAGCCAGGATGCCATTGGCTTTCTTGGCCACCTGGGCACACTGCTGGCTCCTATTCAGCTGCTTGCCCATTGGCTTTCTTGGCCACCTGAGCACACTGCTGGCTCCTCTTCAGCTGCTTGCCCATTACAACCCCCAGGTCCCTTTCTGCCAGCAGCTCTCCAGCCACACTGCCCCAAGCCTGTAGTGTTGCTTGGGGTTGTTGTGCCCCAGGTGCAGGACCTGCCATTTGGCCTCTACAGTATCTTTTGAAATAGACATTGCACTATAAATTATATTTATAAAATGTGAAAATAAACCTCCCAAAATATTATCCCTAAGACTTTTCTCCACCACACAACCTTGGCATTTTTTTTATCTTAAAATGTCATATATGATTCAGTTATGAAATAAATGTAATTAAAACTTGGGTTTTGAATGAGCTTCCAAATGTTGAATGTAATGATTATCATCACTTGGGTTAGAATAAAGCCTTAAAAGCTAATATGTAGCTTTAATGGTGAGGCCTTCCTGTGTTTTGTTGAGAAGATAACAGAAAATGTTCTGATGCTTATGCAAGGGGGACTCAGAAGCAGTAAACACTAAAGGAAGGGGATTACTGAGGGCTGGAAGATAGAACACAGTCCTTGAAATGTTAAATGCAGTAATTATAATAATCAGAGTGAAACATCTTGACTTAGCAGTACAGCTTAAAGTCTAAGGTCTTCCTGTATCATGTTACAGAAAAATAAGGCAGAGTGTTCCAATATTATTCCAGGCTGGGAGTCAACACCGTGGGTGAAAGGATTACTGATACCTGGGTAGGAGGAAGAGCAAGGCTAAAACTATTGAATGTAATTAGTCACTGGATCATTAGTGGGTTGGCAAGAGCAGGAAGATGTTTTATAAAGTATTGGAAATGACATTTGTTGCCATTTAAGCTTTCCTGGAGCCCACGAGCCCAATGGAGCAAAATTTAGGTTGCTTCCCCTCTCCCTTTCTCCCCATATAGAAAAAAAAAATGGGCAGAAGAAGAATAAAAGGAGTAAAACAACCAAAGAACAGCCTCACACTGATTGAGCAGTTAAAAAGCAATTTTTACCAAAGATAAAAGGTATTAAAGGAAGGTTACAGAGATACAAGGGAAGGGAATAGATACAGAGAGATACACAAAACCAGGTTGGATGGCAGTGGATTATCTGGGTTGAGATGGATTCTCTTTGGATGCAGGTCTGGCCACATGGTTAACAGGAGCAGCAGCAGCAGGATGGATGGCAGTGGATTAGGAGCAGGTTGGATGGCAGTGGATTATCTGGGTTGAGATAGATTCTCTTTGGATGCAGGTCCCAGCACGAGGTAGCAGGTCTGGCCACATGGATAACAGCAGCAGCAGGATGGATGGCAGTGGATTAGCAGCAGGTTGGATGGCAGTGGATTATCTGGGTTGAGATGGATTCTCTTTGGATGCAGGTCCCAGCACGAGGTAGTAGGTCTGGCCATGTGGTTAACAGGAGCAGGAGGTGTTGCAGAGGAGGAGACGACCATGCAGGAAGTTGACTACCTCTTAAATAAGGTTGGGGATAGGAAGTGAGAGTGGAATAAACTCTAACCTGGGGGTCCCATCCCCTTAGGTGGGGTCAGGTCTCCCTACCCACCTAAGGGTCAGGTTTCCAGTCTGCCCCACAGACAACATTAAAGGAACATCTATTTTGGTGTCTAAGTAGCAGACATAGAATCATAGAATGGTTTAGGTTGGAAGGGACCTCAAAGCTCATCCAGTTCCAGCCCCCTGACATAAGCAAGGACATCTCCCACTAGAACAGGCTGCTCAAGGCTCATCCAACCTGGACTTGAACACCACCAGGATTTAATCACAGAAGGGTTTGGGTTGGAAGGGACCTCAAACAGGTCACTCAAGGCCTCATCCAACCTGCTCCTCAACACCTCCCTGGGCAACCTGTACCAGTGTCTCACCACCCTCACTGTAAAGAACTTCTTCCTGCCATCTAGTTTAGGTCCTCTAATAAACACAGAAATGCTTGCCCTCTACCAATTACCTGTTAGCTTGCTCTAGTTTTCTATTGTTCCTTCATTACTAAAACCTTGTCATGGAGAGAGGAGGACAGAACTCAATGTTTGAATGCTCTCACACATCAGTGAGCTGTGTCTGATTGTTTGTAATGGTCCAAGAGGGTCCTGAACAGATAACTAAGAAATTGGTTGAAATGATAACTCAAGCATACATCTGAAAATGCCTGGAAAATAATGATGGGGTCTAACTGGCCTGATTACTGCAAAAGGCAGTCAGTATCTTCTGCCCTAAAATTGTGCACTGAAATGACAGAAAATGAAAATGCTTGACCTCATTTGTGAGATGGGCTTTTGGTAATATAGAATCATAGAATCATAGAATGGTAGGGTTGGAAGGGACCTCAAGGATCATCTAGTTCCAACCCCCTGCCATAGGCAGGGACACCTCCCACTAGAACAGGTCACTCAAGGCCTCCTCTAACCTGGCCTTGAACACCTCCAGGGAGGGAGCAGCCACAACCTCCCTGGGCAACCTGTGCCAGTGTCTCACCACCCTCACTGCAAACAACTTCCTCCTAACATTCAGCTAAATNTCCAAAGCTCAGCCAGTCCAACCCCCCTACCAGAGCAGCATCACCCAGAGCAGATCACACGCAACACATCCAGGCAGCTTTGGAATATCTCCAGAGAGGGAGACTCCACAACCCCCTGGGCAGCCTCTTCCAGGCTTCTGTCACCCTCACAGGGAAAAAAATCCTCCTCATGTTTCCATGGAACTTCCTCTGCCTCAACTCCCACCCAGTGCTCCTTGTGCTAGCACTGGGCATCCCCCAGCAGAGCCTGGCTCCAGCCTCCTGCCACTCACCTTTACATCTTTATAACCATTGCTGAGGTTCCCCCTCAGGCTTCTCCTCTCCCAGCAGCACAGCCCCATCTCCCTCAGGCTCTCCTCTAAGGAAGTTCTTCCACTCCCCTCAGCACTTTTGTGGCTTTGTGCTGGACTCTCTGAAACAGTTCCCTGTCCTTCTTGAACTGAGGTGCAGTGAATTTCTACCTAGAGGTGTCAGGAAGCAAGTACTGCAAATACCCAGAAGGTTTCAGCAAGAAGCACTTAAAATACTCAAAGACTGGAAAAAAGAAAATCTCACTTAGAAAAGCTCAAGAGTTTACCCTAACACTGAAAGAATATAAAGAATCTGCTGGGTTTTTTTTTCATAAAATAATGAAACCAGAAAAGCTGGTAAAGAATTCTCATGATTTTGAAAGATGTGAGAATGTGTCATGAAATTAAGATGTAGACAGTTGTAAACCAAAAAGATTTTTCATGTAGTGTGTAACTAAGCCTGTGGAAACAGTTGTCATAGGGAGGGGCTGGTGTCAAAAGGATTAAACTAAATCACAGAATTCTCAGGGCTGGAAAGGACCTCAAGGATCATCCAGTTCCAACCCCCCTGCCATGGGCAGGGACACCTCACACTAGAGCAGGTTGCACACAGCCACATCCAACCTGGCCTTAAACACCTCCAGGGATGAGGCTTCCACCACCTCCCTGGGCAACCTGTGCCAGACTCTCACCACCCTCATGCTGAAGAACTTCTTCCTAACATCCAATTTCAATCTACCCACTTCTAGCTTTGCTCCATTCCCCCCTAGTCCTGTCACTACCTGTCTCCCTAAAAGGTCCCTCCCCAGCTTTCATGTAGTGAAAGGCCACAAGAAGGTCACCTGGAAGCCTTCTCCAGACTTGCACAGCCCCAACTCCCTCAGCCTGTCCTCACAGCAGAGCAGCTCCAGCCCTTTGAGCATCCTCATGGCCCTTCTCTGGACACCTTCCAGCACCTCCAGATCTTTCCTGTAATAGGGACTCCAGAACTGGACAGAGTGTTCCAGGTGGGGTCTCATGAGATTGTCTCTGTGCCTCATCTAGTCTTAATAACTGACTTCATATACTTTGGAAGGTAGTACTAAACCATGTACTTCAAAGCTGAAGCAATTTTGACCTTGCAAATGTAGATAAAATCTGAGATGTTCAAATCTGAGATGTGAGTTTCATGTTCTTACTCTTAAGTAAGAACATGAAACTGCTACTCATTTTTGTAAGATTTTTATGTCCTCCACTGAGTTGAGTTCTTAGTTTTGAGTTTTAGCTCTGGTAGCAGCACATCCAGAAAACACCATGGAATAAATTCAGGCATTCCTGTTTCTCTGAGTTTTTAATATACACACTCAAATATATACAAGGAAAGGTTCTCTTTGTAGGAAACTTAGTTGAATGAATAACCTTCAAGGGAGTTTGAGTGCATTCTGTGTGTGCATAATATTTAACATCAATAGAAAGATACCTCTACACTTGCCACATTTCTCCTTTCATAGTAAGGTCTTTCAAAGGCACATATTTAT
Organism: Ramphastos sulfuratus; assembly: GCA_013399055.1. NCBI lineage: Eukaryota > Metazoa > Chordata > Aves > Piciformes > Ramphastidae > Ramphastos > Ramphastos sulfuratus. Next base: position 18,812 of record WBNM01016627.1, on the reverse strand, counting down.
GAGGAAGGATGAGAAAGTAGTGGCTTTGTGTCATTTGTCTTACTGCAGAAACAGAATGAAATGTTAACTCAAGATTTTACTATTAATATGTTCTCTAAATCTCTTTTGTATGCAGCTATTGTTGGCTGGGAAGTTGGAATGACTTAGAAGTTGCAAGTCAGTGAAGAATCATAGAATCATAGAATCACAGAATGGTTTAGGTTGGAAGGGACCTCAAAGCTCAGAGAGTTCCAGGCCCCTGCCATAGGCAGGGACACCTCCCACTAGATAAGGACTTGCTGGATAAGGAATTGGCTGGATGGTGGCACGCAGACAGTGGTGATCAAGGGCACAATGTCTACCTGGACACCAGTGTCAAGTGGTGTCCCTCAGAGGTCAGTGCTGGCACCAGTGCTGTTTGACATCTTTGTCAGTGCCATGGACAGAGGAATCAGTGCAGCCTCAGCAAGTGTGCAACTGGCACCAAGCTGTGTGGCACAGTCGACTTGCTAGAGGGCAGGGATCCATCCAGAGGGACCTGGACAGGCTGCAGAGGTGTGCCCAGGCCAACCTCATGAGATTCAACAAGGCCAAGTGTAAGGTCCTGCCCCTGGGTANTGTTTGCAGTGAGGGTGGTGAGACACTGGCACAGGTTGCCCAGGGAGGTTGTGGCTGCTCCCTCCCTGGAGGTGTTCAAGGCCGGGTTGGAGGAGGCCTTGAGTGACCTGTTCTAGTGGGAGGTGTCCCTGCCTATTGCACAGGGGGATTGGAACTGGATGATCCTTAAGGTCCCTTCTAACCTTGCCATTCTATGATTCTAGAACAGGTCACTCATGGCCTCATCCAACCTGACCTTAAACACCTCCAGAGAGGTTGTGGAGTACAGAAGCACAGAATGTGATCATAGATCACGTTGGGTGATTCTGTGTTCCACATCCTCCCTGGGCAACTTGTGCCAGTGTCTCACCACCCTCGCTGTGTTCTTCCTAAAGAAGAAGAGTCTGTGGCAGGGAGTTCTTAAAACACCAAACTAACAGTTCTCAAAGATGCTTTTTCTGGTCATGTTTTCATACCTTTCGCACCTTTTGGTTTTTAGGTGTTGTTTTGATTTGTATAAATGTTAGGGGTTAACCATGAATGAGTAAATGCCATCTGTTAAGTCTGTAACCTGCTGTGAAATGTGTGTGTGTAATCTTTTGGCTTGTTTTTCTTTGAAGTGAATGAATTCTTAGTGTTTGAAGGCCCTGTCCTGCTGGATATGCGCATTAAGCACCTAATGAAAACAAAGCAATTAACGCAAGCTACTGCCCTGGCAAAACTCTGCTCTGATCATCCAGAAATCAGTGCAAAAGGCAATTTCAAGCAAACCTACCTGGTCTGTCTTTGCTCAGGATCACCAAATGAAAAGCTAATGGAAGAAGTAAGTAAAAAAAAAAAAAAAAGAAATTAAAAATGAAGAACTTTTAATTTTTTAGGTTTATTTCTTTCATGTTAATAACGTCACTCATCATAGGTTGTGTTTCTGTAGAAGAGGTTTTTTATTCCTTTTAAAGTATCAAATATTGTGTTTCTATGGAAGAGGTGGGTTTTTTTTTTTTCCTTTTAAAATATCAAATATTTTGGATGTCTTTTTCTTTTTCATTTGAGTCACTTCTTTAAACTGAGCAGTAATGACTCAAACCACTTAACGGAAATAGAATATTAGGTCTCCTGTAGACATTCTCTGGTTCTGCCACAACTTTGTTTCATTTTGCTTGAAGTGTTTTAAAGTTCTGCCTCAGATCATCTCAGCAAAAGTGAAAATAATGGTTTTCTAAAATTCTGCCTCAGATCATCTCAGTAAAGTGCAAATAATGGTTTCTTCACTATTTTCATTCTAGCCCAATACACAGTAGGGCCCTTCAGATGCTGCTCTCAGATCAGAGAATAAATGGAACCTGTTTTGACCCAAATATCTGGGTGAAATTAAAGGTGAAATCAGACATTTGGTCTGATTTCAAATATAAAATCCTTCTTAGTTAAATGCAAAAGTCAAAGAAGAGATGACAGCTTTGCTTTTTTGCATTCTTTCAGGTGACATTTTAATTTCTCACCACACCCCAGAGTTTTATCTCTGCTGTTTTTCCTTCTTAAAGAAAAAACTGTCTGGAATCAATTCTTGACTGTATCTCTCTGCTCTTTTTTTTTTTTTTTCTTGTCTCTGACACCTTTTTATGTTAATAATAAGTTTTAAGCATGTTGAAATTGATCTTAAAGAGATAAAAACTGTGCAGTGATTGGAGCTGAAAAAAATTTCCTACCTTAGATACAGACTAAATTCTATGGTGGCAGCTTCTCCCTCTGCATGTTCTTCTCTGATGCTGGGCAGGATTGGATCTCCCCACTCCGGATGCCAGAGCAGGCTCAGAGGAAGTTATGACAGGGCTGTGCAATCCCCTGTTTATTTTCTGAAGACTCTCAATGAAACTTGGGATTTGTGACCTTCCAAACACACTTCTTTCATTACTTAGCCCCACTCTACTCCCAAAGCAGAATGGATTTGAACTGTGAATCCTGTGGACAAAAGGAATGGGGCAGCCTTGTTTTTCAGCATGCCCTAACACAGATACTTTTAGACAGGGTTAACACAGAGAAGTTAATTCAGATGCTTCTAAAGCTTGGTTTGCTTGGGTGGCTTAGCTTAGCAGCTTCAGCTGCAGCACAGTTAGCAGTGTTACTAACCACTCTGGAAAGCTCATGTATTACCAAAAGAAGGCAGATCTCCTATTAACGTGTCCAGGTGGACTTCCAAACAGAGAAGGGAAGTTGTAGTGTGAGAACAGTAAGAAAATAGAGGGGAAAAGATAATCTAAGTAAGCACAGCTCACTCTTGAGTGGTATCTGAATCTCTACATCCATTCAGAATAGGCAGAAAAGTAGCATTTGAGCATGTTTTCTGCTTGGATTAGGCTTAATAGTTTGCTTCAATAATGTGAAGAATTCAGATCTGCAGTATGTGAAATGCTAGACTGATGGACTTGATGGCTGGACTTGTACAGACCTTTGCTGGAAGCTGGGTCCTGTAGGAACTCTGAGAGGCTGGAAAAACATTTCAGAAAAGACTGCCATTTGTTGTAAGTTCAGTTTTCCTTATTCTTCTCTAAGCTTTTAACTGATGGCCCCCTGTCTGAGATGGGGTGCTGAGCAAAGTATTTTAATCCATCCTCTCTGAGGTCTTGAGGAATGCAGTTTTCTTTAGAAGACAACTTTGAGGTTATTAAACCTGAAATGATGTCCAATAAAGGGTTATTAACATACTTGTAAAGTGTCCATTCAGAGGAAAAAAAAGAGTTTCTGTTGCCTTCAAAATTGTAGTTTGATTGCTGGACCAGTAGCTGAGTACCATGGTGCCCAGCCAAGCTGTGCTGCCACCTCACCCAAAGTACACAACTAGCTGAGTGTTTGGGTGGGTGCTTCTGTTTCTTGCTTTGGATGGTGGTGTGATTTCTTAAGAGAGGCTTCCAACAACGATGTTGCAGTGCTCAAGTTATTCTTCAGCTGCCTGTGCCAAAGGATATTTATTCTGGTGTGATGTGCTAATTGATGCAATCAAACCAGCCAGCTGATAATCAAATTAGACAGTAGTGGTAACAGGTTTCCTGGTTCAACAGTGATGCAACAGTCTGATACTACTGGGTGACTCCTGTTTTGCTATAGAGCTAAGGCTTCCCTCATTGCTTGGCAGATAAGTGACATTGCAGTGACTCAGTGATCTTCTAGAAGACCTTTCAATTGACCTGCTTCTTATTGTACAGCTTCCCTTTTTATCTTTAGTTTTTAAAAAACACTGAAGCATTCAGTGAATCTGAGGTTTCATGTGACTGCCCAGTTCTTCTATTAAAGCAGTGGTAACATCAGTCACTAATAAATGGGTTAGAATTTCAGCTCATAATCTTTTTTCTGTTAGGCTGCAATTTCAAGCTCTGAACCTGCTTATTTCAATTATTACATGTGTGTGATATAGATGAATATTGTTGTAGGTTAACATTTTTAGGTGACTAGGACAGTGGATACAACTAAGTCTTGTGTCTGAGAAGCAACTTAGATTCACTGCAATAAAACAGTTTTTCCATTGGCATGATGAGTTTTGATGCTACCTAGAAATGCACTGATTTGCTTTTACACTTACCACTGTCTGACAGATGCTACCTTCTAAGTGACTGCCCCTTTTTTTTTTCTTGCGGAAGATCATATCACTGCATGTCTAAAAATGAAACCACTCTCTTAGCCTTGGTCTTGTTTTCTTTCCCTCTCTTCTAGATAGCAGAAGTAGATTGCAAAGATGCTCTAGAAATGATCTGTAACCTGGAATCTGACGGAGATGAAAAAACAGCTCTAATTTTATGTGCAGCGTTTTTGTCTCGCCAGCTGCAGCAAGGAGAGATGTACTGTGCCTGGTGAGTTCTGAATGCTGTTTTCAGTCTAATGGAACAAAACTTAGTTTGGGGAAGTTATTACTCATATGTAAGATGTCAGTTGACTTTCTTTAGCTGATCAAATCTGTGAGCTAAACAGGAAGGAGGTAAGGCCCTTGAAAAGCTAAAAAAAAGGAGGGAAAAAAAATACTTGACAAGATTAGCTTCCATTAGCAGTGTTTGAAGGGTCTGTGTGTGATGAACTATTTACAGATGCCAGTAGCTGGTTAATAATCATAGAATCATAGAATGGTAAGGTTGGAAGGAACCTCAAGGATGATCTAGTTCCAACCCCCTGCCACAGGCAGGGACACCTCCCACTAGTACAGGTCACTCAAGGCCTTGTCCAACCTGGCCTTGAACACCTCCAGGGAGGGAGCAGCCACGACCTCCCTGGGCAACCTGGGCCAGTGTCTCACCACCCTCCCTGCAAACAACTTCCTCCTAACATCCAGTTTCAATCTCCCCTCTGCCAGTTCAAAGCCATTGCCCCTTGTCCTGTCATTGCAAGACCTTGTCAATGATGCCTCCCCAGCCTGCCTGTAGGCCCCCTTCAGATCCTGGCAGGCTACTCTAAGGTCTCCTGGAAGCCTTCTCTTTTCCAAGCTACAGAACCCCAAATCACATTGCCTGATGTTTCATGCCAATAATCTTATGCTGTAGAAATAAGGACTTTACTATCTGAAAGCAGCTAGCCAGCATTATAGAAACATTTCATGTGTAAGTGCTCTTCCTTTCTGTCCTTATTTGATAACAATATTTCTGTCTCCAGCAAACTTCTAGTGAAGGAGGAGCTTTTCACTACTATACCAAACATAATGAGCTAGATGCTGATACTTGTTTAGGACTTTCTTGCATTTCTGTGGGAACAAATTAAGTTCATTGGCGTGTTTCTGAGCTGTTAAGATCTAACTTTACAAGCACCAACAATTTGTACTTTCAAACCTGCACAATTCCTGAAGAATTTGCTTTTTTTACATCTCCCTTGTATGTGCAGCAGCAGGACAATATCTGCTAATGCAAGATTTTGCTTTGACAGATTCTGCTTAAGTTTTGGGGGTTTATACCATTTCAACAAGGTACTAAACACTCTTGGCTATTTGCACCTAAGGGAGGAATGAACTAGTGAGTTAATGTGGATAAAGTGATACTGTTGGGCTTCGGGGTCTAATTTCTTACTAAATCACAGATTCAGCTCTTGAAACAGAGCAGCTCAAGAGAAAGCATCTACCACAGAGAGAAGTCATCCTCCTGTAGCTGTTACTAAGAATTAGGTGTTTAAGAGGAGGCACTTAGTTAGTGAGAAGAGTTAGGTGATAGGTTGAACTCAATGATCCTAGAGGTCTTTTCCAACCTGGTTATTTCTGTGATTCTGTGAATTCAGAAGTGTAAAATTCCAGCTTGTGAAGAGAGTAAATTACATGGCAAAACTTTTTTTCAAGGCCACACCAAGAGTCTTTAAATTATGTAGCATAAATTGTGGTGATACTGCTTTTGTTCTGAGCTGTCCTTCTGGAGTTGAGTCACTCTAATAACTTTGAAAACGACCTGCTAATAATGTGGGTATATTGGTAAAAGCTGTTCTCTGTAAGATAACTCTTGAATAAGTATTTGTTTTATTTCTCAAAAACAAAATAGAAACTGTTCTCAGCCTTGCATTTCTTGTGAGCAGATTAGTGTTTGCATTGCTGGCCCTGAAATTTTGTTCTCTTGTTCCAGGGAGCTGACTCTTTTCTGGAGCAAACTGCAGCAAAGGGTAGAGCCTTCTGTTCAAGTGTACCTAGAGAGATGCCGGCAACTTTCTGTGTTAACCAAGACTGTTTATCACATTTTCTTCCTAATTAAAGTAATTAATTCAGAGGTAAGAATACTCCTAAAAGAGTATTTTTGACACTTTTAATGGAACTGTGGCGAGGAAAATTTATGAAAGCAAATTAGACATCCTGTCTGTGTGTGTAGCATCAGCTTTGGGCTAGTCCTGATTTGCTTTAGCAATGGCTGCAGCAAATCCCTTCTGGAGCTAAACTGTAAATTGATTCATTTTGAATTATTAAAACTTTTCTGTTCCTTTGGGGGAAAAAAAAAAGAGAGGGGTGGGGAAGAAGGTTAAACAGAACCTGGATGCTGTAACTAAGAAAAAACAAAAAGTGATGTTTTAGGCACTACCTCTATGAGGTATTTTTTATTAGCTGGTCCTAGCAGCCCTTTTCAACATTTTCTGTATTACAAACATTACAGAAAATGAAGAGGAAGAGCTTCTGAGGAAAGGAAATTAAGGCTGCAGATTAATACATAATAAAATGGCAAAGCTTTAAAGAAAAAAAAAAAAGGAAAAAAATTATTTTAAAGAAAAAAAAAACTTAAAGAAAAAAATGAATTTAAATACCTACATCTTGTGGTCTCAGATCCAATGTTGTGTTAAAAATTCTGTTAACTTAATCTCAGCTAACCTTGTCTTCTAATTGTCCTAGTTCCCTCTCATTAATAGTTGCACTGTTTAATGTTCATAACTAAATTGAGCTCTTCCAAAAGCTTTTAGTTGGGACAATTCTGTAATTTGGTATATTCTAAAAAGATTTTTTTTTTCCTTTTACAGTGTTCTGGTTTGGGCTTCTGATCTTAAAGATTATTGAGATTTAGTGTCAAGGGAGGGGAATAACTTTCAGAGAGTGTTCTGATATTAAGAGCTCTGTCTGCTCCAGGCTGTATTGATCTTTTTTTTCCTAGTGAGCTGTGGATCATTTCCTTGATTCCAGAAATTTGAGACCATGTGGGCAGTAGACCTGTGCATTCATAAATTCACTGGATTTCATTCTCACATACACCACAGCTTCTCTGTGCATCCCTGGCAAGCATAAAGGGACTGCAAAGTGGCCATAAATGTAATTTACATTGCCTGAGGGCCTGAATGAGAAAGTACAACATGACCTTTGGAACATTTAAATGATGGAACATTTAGCTATACTTACTCCTTGCAGTTGGAATGAAGCTATATATGCAGTTGAGGTCAGTTGATTTAATTGGCATAATCTTTAAACTCAAAGTAAACCTTTATGCCTTAAGTGATTTCCAAATTATCTTTTTGAAGCTCACAGGCTTCTCTTCAGCTCTAGCTCTGCTTTAAGCATTCGAATTCTACTCAGTGTTAATGCTCCACAGAAGCTCATCTCAAAGAACTTCTACACAACTGACAGGCTTTATTTCATGGAAAAGGCTCAGTATTGCTCTAACATAAACTGAGCACCTCTAACACACAGTCCTGAGATCCTCCAGCTAGGTAGAACTAATTTGTGGTATATGCAAACTTTTACCTGTCTTCATGCTGCTAAAATCAAAAAGCTGAACAGCATCTAAAGACAAACAAAGTAAAAAGCATGAGCATGAATTCCAGGTGCAGTTTTTGGACACTGAGGGTTGTGTAACGCTGCATTCTGTTTATGAATAGAGAAGGGCTTACGATGAGCTGACCTACTAAAATCAGTCTTGCTCCGCAGATCGACGGCGCTGGACTTGCAACCTGCATCGAACTGTGCGTGAAGGCGTTGCGCTTGGAATCCGGTGAAAACACGGACGTCAAGATCTCCATTTGCAAGACTATCTCCTGCTTGCTTCCCGACGATTTGGAGGTTAAACGCGCTTGTCAGCTGAGTGAATTTCTTCTCGAGCCCACTGTGGACGCGTACTACGCTGTGGAAATGCTGTATAATCAGCCTGACCAGAAGTACGATGAAGAGAATCTTCCCATACCAAATTCTTTGCGCTGTGAACTCTTACTTGTGCTGAAAACTCAGTGGCCTTTTGATCCGGAATTCTGGGACTGGAAAACTCTGAAGCGTCAGTGCCTGGCGCTTATGGGAGAGGAGGCATCCATTGTGTCATCGATAGACGAACTAAACGATAGCGAAGTTTATGAGAAGGTTGATGACTGCGAAGAAGAGACTAAAGAAACCTCTGTGAATGGGCTTGCTGGCACTTTTGATGAAGCTGCGAGCCTTCTAAGGGGTATCAATGATGAGAAACAGAAAAAGAGAGAAATTAAAAAGCTCCGAGAGAGGGGGTTCATATCAGCTAGGTTTAGGAACTGGCAAGCTTACATGCAGTATTGCGTGTTATGCGACAAAGAATTCTTAGGGCACAGAATAGTCAGGCACGCACAAAAACATTACAAAGATGGAATTTACAGTTGCCCTATTTGTGCCCAGAATTTCAATTCTAAAGAAAGCTTTGTTCCCCATGTAACTTTGCATGTTAAAAAATCCAGCAAAGAGCGATTGGCTGCTATGAAACCGCTGAGAAGATTGGGAAGACCTCCTAAAATAGTGAGCACCAACGAGAGTCAGAAAACCGAATCGGTATCCAAACTGGAGCAGCGACCCATTAAGAAGAACAGTCTCTATACAACAGACTTCATTGTGTTTAATGACAACGATGGCTCAGATGATGAAAATGATGACAAAGATAAACCTTACATACCCGAGATAGTGCCAGTCCAAAAGCCACTCCCTATCAACGAATTCACCTGCCCTGTAACCTTTTGTAAAAAAGGCTTTAAATACTTTAAAAATCTAATAGCGCACGCAAAGGGGCACAAAGACAGTGATGAAGCGAAGCGCTTCCTTGAAATGCAAAGCAAAAAAGTGATCTGCCAGTACTGTAGACGGCACTTTGTCAGCGTTACTCACCTGAACGATCATTTGCAAATGCACTGTGGCAGCAAGCCCTACATCTGCATACAGATGAAGTGTAAGGCTGGGTTTAACAGTTACGCTGAGCTGCTGACGCATCGGAAAGAGCATCAGGTCTTCAGAGCAAAGTGTATGTTCCCTAAATGTGGCAGAGTGTTCTCCGAAGCCTATTTGCTCTACGATCATGAAGCACAACACTATAACACCTATACCTGCAAAGTCTCGGGCTGTGGAAAGGTTTACCGTTCTCAGAATGAACTGGAAAAGCACATCGAGGACCACAACAAGCAGCCTGAAAAAGTGCAGCAGCCTGCAAGCCAGACTGATCAGCCTGATCTTAGTCAACCTTCTAAAGATACTGAGAATACTGACGGAGTTGCTGTTAAAGAGGAATTGACATCTCCTCTGGCTGACGACCAAAGCAGTTTTACTGAAGGAGAAAATACTGTCTGGAATCAAATCAAAGCAGAACCAGTAGGGAATGAAGGTGTAAATGCATCAGCAAGTATGCTGGAGCAAAGCGATTCCTTGCCTAGTGCTGCTTTGGAGCAGTCTCCTGCAGATTCAGTGAAGACAGAAGTGGCAGTTCCAGCAAGCAGCATTAAGGTGACTGCAGTTAACCAGAAGATCCTGGATAACTTTGCAAAAAGAGGTAAACCGACTGCTACTGACATTCAGGTAGATCCTACTAAACCTGGAGCCCAGCTGTTGTGCTCATCCATTGACTCTTGTCTTCCAGTTTTCCAAGAGAGAAAGGAAGAAGGCCACCTCAGTCAGAATATTCAGAATGTTTCTGCCACCTCAGACACTCTAAAACCAGAAGCCCTTGAATCAAAAAGCTTAGAAAGACAAGTGAGCCTTGTAAATCCATTCAACCTGCAGAACCAGGCAGGATATCGAAACAGTATACCCCTCTCCAAACTCGAAATTGAAGACAGTATTAAGGCTGCAGCTAACCTCTACAACCTGCCTTTAAAAACTTTAGAAAGCATTACCTTTGTTCCTTCGCAGCCCAACATCAATAACTCCTTAGCTCCGGCTGTGCCGCCACCAGCAGCCCCCATTCAGAAGTTTAATTGCCATGTCGAAGGGTGCACTCGAACCTACAACTCTTCACAAAGCATTGGCAAACACATGAAGGCAGCACACCCTGACCACTACGCCGCTTTTAAACTGCAGCGCAAAAACAAGAAGCCCCGGAAATCCGGCAGCCTGCAGCACGTGCCCGGCGACGGGAAGATCGTCTACCTCGCGCTGTCGCAAGTGGGCAACCCCAGCGCTGCCGCTTTTACCGCGCAGAGCAAACCTGCTTTGAATCCTGCCTGTTCCAGTCAAGTGCAGCACGTCTCGAGTACGCTTTTCCCAACCCACCTTGAAAGTGTGGCCAGTCCGATGTTGCCCGTAGTAGACAGCGTCATAAACCCGAGTTTGTCTACTCGTATTAAAAGTGAGCCCGAGAGTGTTTTATGTTCACAGATGGAAAATCTGTCTGGTACAACTTTGCCTTCCCAGTTGGACGACCTGGCAAAAACAGTTATGCCTCTGAATATTGATGGCAATTCAGATCCTTTTCTTCCTTTGCCCGCAGAAAACGGCCCGCTGTCTCTCTTCCCTTCATCAGCAGAGAACCCTCCAAATTCAGTCTTCTCCCAGGTGGAAAATAACACAAATAGCTTTTCGTCACCATTAGAAGGAAACACTAGTTCTGCTTTCCCGAAAGAGGAAACTGTTGATCAAATATTTCCCTCACGACTGAGCACTGAAAGTACCTTCAGTGAAACCAATTCGCAACATCCAGCTTCAGAAAAGATGAAAAAAGATCATTGCCGGGGTCCGAATGGGAAAGAAAGGAAGCCAAAGCATAACAAGCGGGCAAAGTGGCCAGCAATAATTAGGGATGGCAAATTTATCTGTAGCAGGTGTTTCAGAGTTTTTACCAATCCTAGATCACTTGGTGGTCACTTATCTAAGAGGTCTTACTGTAAGCCTCTCGATGGATCAGAAATTTCTCCAGAAGCTTTGCAGGCTAACGGACAGTCTTTGCTTGCCAGTATGATCCTTTCCTCAAACCCATTAAACTTGCATCCACCCCAGGAGTCCACTTTCAATCCAGAAATGTATTTTAAAGATCCATCGTTCCTCCAGTTACTTGCAGCTGAAAATCGCTCCACGGCCTTACTGCAGACTATGTTTCCACGGGTCACCATGGCTAACTTTAATACCGGTGGGAACGAGGAAGGAAATCAAATCATAAAGCAAGCCTTGGAAACTGCAGGCATCCCCAGTACCTTCGATAACCCAGAAATACTTCCACATGTAGTTGCAGGTCACGTTCCTGGTACAGCTCAGATAAATGCAGCTCTTCTCCCCAACTCAACCACATCCCCTCTCCTGCAGACAGTCTGTAACCCCAGTACCCTGCTAACAGACCAAAACAGGATCCTCAACACCAAAATTCCTCCCATAAATGAATGCAAAAGTTTGCCTGTTTTTGGAACAGAGGACTTGATGCTAAAGACTCTTGAGAACGGACTGTGCCCTAGCACCTTTACTAATGCTGTAGCAGCTGCACAAAACTTTGCAGGGAGCAGTTCACGAGTTTCAGTTATAAGCAGCCCCCAAAATTCAGGATCAAGTGACTTGAATAAGAAGGGAACCAGTGCTTCGAAGAGGAAGAGAAAAGCAACTACGCCTTTGCTCACACCCAGTACACCACAAAAAATAGCAGTAAATAACGTACCCATGGTGGGACTTGTGATGAAAAACACTGAAGGAAACAGGCAAATCCAGGGAGAAAGTTTTCAGGCCAACTTGCTGGCAAATTGTGGTTCTCAAGCGATGGTGGAAAATCTTACGCAGAAACTCAATAATGTTGACAATCAGTTACTTATGGCCAGCATCAAAGAGAACTTCAAAACAAACCTGGAGGCTCACACAATGCTACCCCCTTTAACAGTAAAAACTGAAAATGGGGATTCCCAAATGATGCCTGTAACCTCTCGTGTGCAAGCAAGCGTGGAGGAACAGCTTTCAGAAGACAACGTCATGCAGAACTTTGAAAAAACCCTGGAAATAATTAAAACTGCCATGAATTCACAGATACTTGAAGTGAAAACTGAAATCCAGGATACCATTGCTGCTGCTGCGGGACAGGCCTTGCAAGTAAATAACGCTCAGGCTTCCTTGGGAAATTCCACCCACAGTGTGAGACTACCCACTCCTGCACAGTTTGCTGTGCACGCAGGGAACGTCGCTGCTGCAAAGAGCAGCTCTGCTCCGCCCGAACCACCTCAAAAGGATGATACTCAAATATTGGAAATTTTGGAGGGCTTGCAAAAACTGAAACTAGAAAGCGATTCGCCCATTCAGGTTTCTGAGACCATTTCTCATTATCCTCCAAGAGTTAGGCTAGCACCAGCAATACCTGTTGTATCGGCTGAAAATAAACTCCTCATCCAGATGTCTTCAGAGGCAAATAACATTCAGTTTAGCGATAAAGTTAATAAGCCTTTTGTCTGTCAGAACCCAGGCTGCAGCTATAGCGCGATGACAAAGGACGCGTTGTTTAAACACTACGGCAAGGTTCATCAGTACACTGCGGAAATGATACTGGAAATTAAGAAACATCAGCTGAAGTTTGCTCCCTTCAAATGCGTTGTAACTACCTGTCCTAAAACGTTCACGAGAAACTCTAACCTCCGGGCGCACTGTCAGCTTGTGCACCATTTTACCACAGAGGAGATGGTGAAATTAAAAATTAAAAGACCTTACGGCAGAAGGCCTCAAAATGAAGTTGCAAACACAGCCCCACAACCTGTTGAAATAAAACCTTTGCAGGCGCTACTCATAGAAAACAAAACTACAGCTCCGTTGGTTGACGAAGCTCAGGTAAAAGAAGTTGTAGAGCCTGTCTTGGAAAAAATTCTGCCCGACAATAATATTCCTGAAAGACTAGAAAAGCCTCCTCAGGTGGTTTTTGTTCCACCGGAGCAGCACAATGCAGCTTCTCTCAGTAGCGCAGAGGAAGAATCCAAAGTACACAAGGTTAGGAAATACAGGAAGGAAAAAGAGGAGAGAAAACGTAGGAAGCCCATAACAAAATCTCTGGAGTTTCCCACTCGGTACAGCCCTTACAGACCTTACCGCTGTGTCCACCAGGGCTGCTTTGCAGCTTTTACGATACAGCAAAACCTAATCCTTCATTACCAAGCCGTGCACAAATCAGACCTCCCTGCCTTTCCTGCTGAAGTGGAGGAGGAGAGTGAGCCAGGCAAAGAAGAGCAAGAAGAGGTAGAAACCAAACCCTCCGTCAGAGAGTTCAGGTGTGAGGTGAACGACTGCTCTCGCATCTTCCAGGAAGTTACCAGCTTGATACAACATTACATGAAGCTCCATAACATGACCGCAGAGCAGATCGGAAACGTGAAGTCGGCGCCAGAGGTGGGAAGGTTTTTCTGTGATCAGCCTCAGTGCAAGTCTGCGTTTACGACCTATCTTAGCTATGCTGTGCACCTCGAGGCGGAGCACAGCGTCAAGGCAAAGCCCAACAAAGTAGAAGATGATGGCGTCTTCAGGTGCGACTGCGAAGGCTGCGACCGGATTTATGCTACTAGGTCTAACCTCCTGAGGCATATATTTAACAAGCATAATGACAAACATAAAGATCATCTAATAAGACCCAGGAGACTGACACCCGGGCAGGAAAACATTTCGAGCAAAGCAAATCAGGAGAAACCACTGAAGTCCAGACAGAGAGGACTGAAAAACAGATCGGGAAAAGAAGGTAACAGACTGTCAATGAAAACAAAGCGGAAGAAAAACGTGAACTTGGAAACCAAAAACTCCAAAGTAATACAGATTCCAGACAACAAGGCTTACTCCCTGAAGCGTGGCAAACACGTGTACTCCATCAAGGCCAGGAATGATGCCTTGTCAGAGTGCACCAGCAGGTTCATCACTCAGTATCCCTGCATGATCAAAGGCTGTTCCTCTGTAGTTACCAGTGAAAGCAACATCATAAGGCATTACAAATGTCACAAGCTGTCCAAAGCGTTCACTTCCCAACACAGGAATCTCCTTATTGTCTCCAAAAAGCACTCTGTCCCCCAAGAGAAGGAAGCCTCTTGTGAGCAGGAGGAGACTGACAAAAAGAGCGACGCAAAAGAGCCGGACCCAAACTTGACAGCGAGCAATAATGACACAAGCACACCTACACTACCACAAAAGGAAGCTGAGAAAGGTGAGAAGGATGAGGTGGACGAACTGACAGAACTGTTCATTACTAAACTGATAAATGAGGATTGTTCGAGTGCTGAAAATCCAGCAAAAATTTCTTCCAGTGTAAATAGTGACTTACAGGAGGCCAGCTCCTGCCCCTTAGAAAAGCAAAAACCAAACAACTTGAAAAGAGCAAACAAAGAGAAAAACCTATCTCAGAATAAGAGGAGGAGAGCTGAAAAAGCAGAGGAAGCACTGTCTGCTGAGGTGAGCGGTGTGCACAGGGAGGAAGAGACTGCCGTGGCCATCCAAACGGCCGAAGAGCAGCCTGCCCCTTTCGACTGGAGCTCCTTTAAGCCGATGGGTTTCGAAGTCTCATTCCTCAAGTTCCTCGAAGAGTCTGCCGTGAAGCAAAAGAAAAACAGCGAAAGAGACTACCACAGCAGCACAACCAAAAAAGGATCCCACGCCAGCTTCCGCAAACCCAGCGAGAAGACCCCCGTGGCAACTAACAACACCGCTTGGCCGTGTTCCGAAACCGAAACCCTTGTGCCCTTCGCCAACCCCTCGCAGCTTCCCTGTGCTGATAACGTCAAGATCGTTTTAGACAAGACCTTCAGAGACTGCAACGAGCGAGCGCTGAAGCAGCTTCAGGAAATGAAACCCATCGTCAGTTTGAGGAAACTCGAAGGGCGCTGGGAGGATAACCCAGAGGTGACAGCTGCAAAAGTTATTGTCGTGGGTACCAAGGAGAGGGAGAAAAAAATACTGAGTGCTTAATGTGTGTTTAACTGTGACCTTGAATAAAGTTTATTTTGACTAGGAAGCCATCAAGCATGCTAGTATCTGTGGAGCTCTTTTGATTTCAAAGTGGTTGAATCTAGCAAAAAAAAAAAAAATAGAAAAAAAAAAGAAAAAACAAAACAAAAGAAAAAAAAGAAACATGACAGGAGTCATGTAAATGTCTTATTTGTTTTTATCCCTATGGGACTTGAAGAACAGAGTTAATTGCTTCAGTTTTGTAAATAACTCAGATCAAAAAAAAAAACAAAAAGCAACCTCAACTTTCTATGGGACTGTTCCTTTCCATGAACTAAAATCTTTGTGAGTTGTCTGTGATTGGTATCTTTCACCAGGTCACTGCTCATATATAACAGTTCTCTTTATTTGTAGATACGTTTTGGGGGGGGTTGGGTTTTTTGTTTTGTTTTTTTTGTTTGTTTTGGGGTTTTTTTGTTTGTTTTGTTTTGCTTGTTTGTTTGTTTTTGTATATATTTATTATTGTAAATCATTTGCTGCCACCAGCAGTCTGTAAGTCTAAACTATTAAATGACACATTTATATTGGGAATTTTAATTTGTTAACTAAGCGAGCCAAGTTTTTAAAACCTGTCCTTGAAACCCTTTTAAATTAAGAACTTTTAAACTTAAAAAAAAACAAAAAAAACAAAAAAAAAACCAAACTAGCTGAAGTCTGCCCATATCTAATTTTATTCTTGCATAAAACATTTCTTTACAGGAGAGGAGCTGGATAAGATCACACTTCATAGACTAAAACCTACTGACCCGCGCTCATTTTCGTACGTTGGGAACATCCAGGCTCTATGGATGGTATTCATAATGTAGTTAACTCATAAATACAATAGTTTTCTTAATAGCTACATTTTTGGCTTTCATTGCTTTTAATTGGATACAAAGCATTTAAGATTCCATAATTAAAGGAAAAAGGAAAAAAGAAGGAAATATGAATAAAAATAGTTTGCTACATCGGAGATTTAAAACGATATTTGGTATTAAAAGAACCCATTGTGAATGTGATAGCCAATTAGTAGTGTTGGAGCAGTGTATATATTTGAGGTGGTGATTTGTGAAGTAGCCCAGTATTGCCTTAAATAAAAATCACATTTCATTTCTTGTTTTATACATGTGATCATATAAAAGGGGTTTTTTTTTTGTTTGTTTGTTTGTTTGTTCGTTTCTGTAACTTAGATTGGTGTAGAGGTTTAATTTTTGTTAAAAAAAAAAAANTTTTTTTTTAAAAAAAAAAAAAAGCAAAGCAAAAAAAAAAAATACTTCAGAAACCTTTTTTTTCTTTGTTTGTTTGTTTGTTTGTTTTGTAAATAGTGGGTTTATAAAGCAGATGGTTTATTTTGATAATACCAGTTTGGTATCTATCTCTAAAAATGTGTGAGTCCTGATGCCATACCATGACAAACTGAATAAAAGAAGGCACTTTCTGAAAGGGAAGTGAGATTGTGATCTTACAGAGAAGCTGGGTGGTTGTGCTCTGTTGATGGCAATAGGCTCCCTCTGCTCTCTGCTGCCTCTTTGCTGACTGTACCCAGCAGCAGCACTCTCACCACCTCTCTTTCCCACACTGGAGGGAGCCTCCCAAGCGGTGCCAGCTGTGGTGCCCAGCATTGGAGCCATTCTCTCTGTGCTGCTAACTGACCCAACAGGTGTCTGGCTTGCTCCAGTAACCAAAAAGCCTGAATGCTGTGGGAGCTGCCAGCACCCCAGGAATCAGCACTGATGGTTTTCCTGTGTGGTGATGTACTCAACTCAGATGGGACAAGCCAGCTAAATTGTGTGGTACCAAAAATGTGTCTGATTACTGGATGTGACCTACTTTCAGGAATATAAAATAGTCCTCATCTTAGGAGAGATTGGCTTGATAGGCTGGGGTTTTTTTTGGGGGGGNNNNTGGTTGGGGTTTTTTTTGGGGGGGGGGTGGGTTTTGTTTTGGTTTTTTTTTGTCTTGCCATGTAAAACTTTGCATTAAATGCTACACTTGATTGCTCTTAAGCTATTCATCTGGGTTCTGTGGCAGTTTACTTGAATATCAATGCAGGGGGCACATTCTTACAGCCAAATGAAGTATTTATGAAGAAATGGAAAGGAGGCAGCAATGCTTCAGCTTGGGCATAGCCCTTGGTTTGCTCTCTGGTGCTACCTGCATACCTTATCAGAGAGCCCATGCCACCATTCCAACAGAGCCCCTTTGCTCCTCTTGCTGTCAATCCCTCCCAAGTGACTTAAACTGCTACTTCTGCCAAGGTAACAAATCAGAGGTGCAGCCTGAATGGTAAAACCAAAACACATCTCTGCACTGAACTAGGAGAGATCCTTGTGAGCATCTGAAAGCACAGGATACTGCATCCTACCTACCTACCAGAGGCTGCACCATCTCCCCGGATGGAGTTACTGTTGGATGCCAGCTGCAGTGGTTACAGAAAGGATCTTCTGCAGAGGAGAAGAGGGTGGAGAAGCTTTGTTGATCCTCATCCACAATGCTCACCTGGAATCTCTTTTCTGGTATACCTAAGCACTGCAGTCACTGTTGACAGACCTCACAACTGTTAATTTTTAGAAGAATTTTGTGTTGTGCAAGTGAAATAGTTTTCAGCTCTGACATTCCCAACGAGAGCTGCTGCATCACCTGCAGGTTGGAGACTGAGAATAACATACAACTGTTTAGCTACACAGGATGCTACTTAAAGAAAAACAAAAACCAATACAACAATCACTGCCATAAGCATCCAGGAAGTATGGGCTATGTTGATCCTCATCCACAATGCTCACCTGGAATCTCTTTGTTTTCTGGTGTACCTAAGCACTGCAGTCACTGTCAACAGACCTCACAACTGTTCATTTTTAGAAGAATTTTGTGTTGTGCAAGTGAAATAGTTTTCAACTCTTGACATTCCCAACGATAGCTGCCACATCACTTGCAGGTTGGAGACTGAGAATAGCATACAACTGTTTAGCTACACTGGATGCTACTTTAAAAGAAAGAAAAACAAAACCCAATACAACAATCAGTGCCATAAACATCCAGGAAGTAATTTCTGGTTTGCATCTGAATGTAAGGTCTGAATTCTTAAGGATTCAATTTTTAATGTTGTCTTACCCCAGTTAAGTAGGTGTTGTACCAATGTAGTTGGTGCCCTCCATGGCACACTCCCTTTCAGGTAGGTGCTGGCAGCCTGTCCAACAGGTAAGCTGGTGTGTTTATTTTTTATTCTTCAAGTGTTGGGACCAAAGGCAGAGCCTGATGTGAGATGTGATGGCCTGCAGGAGGTGGCACTGTGGTTTGGTAAAGTCACCTCCAAAAAGCTCTCTCAAGGAAATAAAATGGGTATTTTCGTCTAGATGTTTTACTTTGCCTGTCATGTGTAAAACCTGCAGCAGTTTGCCTGAACTGACAGCTCCTCCACAGCCTGCCCTGGGGGCTGCAGGAGGGTCGCTGGTTCTGCCAGATGCCAGCGCTGCCTCAGCCTGCAGGGTGCCTTGACGCCTGCGGGACAGTGCTGCCGGCTCCCGCCCCACCACCTAGTCCCTCTTTGGCTTCTCCCTTTTTCTCCCTTCTCCTCTGTCTCTGACTTCCAGGCATGCCATGAACTGCAGTGCACTTGATCCAAGACACTTCCTTTTAAGCCTTTTGTCACCTTTAGTGACTGAGGGAACTGGGGCTCTTT
>WBNM01016626.1:0-20211 GCA_013399055.1 Ramphastos sulfuratus | reverse complement strand
AACTCCCAAACCCATCACAAGCCTTCCCAGAGCTCTGGAGGCTGGTAGTGAGTAAGGGCATAGGCCTGCAGACCCTGGATCCTGTTCCCAGCACAAATGTAGCCTGTGGTTAGTCTTTTGAAAGTCTCTTAGGAACCAGATCCAGTAGAGAATTTACATTCACAGAATCACAGAACTCTTTCAGTTGGAAAAGCCCTTTAAGCTCTAACTCTACCAAGTCTGCTGCTCAACCACAGCCCTCAGCACCACATCTCTGTGGCTTTTAAAAAAAATCTAAACCACATCTATCCAGGCCCCATTTCAAACATTATTTATCAGTTCTGGTTCCTCTATTCCATATTTCAATATTTCAGTTCACAACACTGGACTGATGCTCAACCTCTATGTATGAGCGATGGGAGCAGTAAATAGAGATGTTTCACAGAATCACACAACACATCTGGTTGGAAGAGACCTCCAAGCTCATCCAGTCCAACCCTCAGCCCAGTGCCCAGCACTGAAGGG
Source organism: Ramphastos sulfuratus (assembly GCA_013399055.1). NCBI lineage: Eukaryota > Metazoa > Chordata > Aves > Piciformes > Ramphastidae > Ramphastos > Ramphastos sulfuratus. The sequence goes on along the minus strand of WBNM01016626.1, from coordinate 19,707 downwards.
TCAACACTAAACCATGTCCCTAAGTGCCAGCTCCACAGGCTGCTTAAAAATCCCCAGGGATGGTGCCTCCAGTATTGCCCTGGGCAGACTATTCTAAAGTTTGAGAACCCTTCCAGGTCAAAAATATTTTCTAGCATCCAGCCTGAACCTCCCCTGATGCAACTTGAAACCATTTCCTCTGGTCCCATCCCTTGCCACCAAGGAGCAGAGGTTCCAAAAACTTTTTGCCTATGCACCTGGCAAAAAGGCAACATGAAAGGGCTATAACCTGATATTTGTAAATTTATATATTGGAAGAGTATCATGCCAAAGAAACTACTAAAACCCACTTAAAGGCTGATGGACATGAGCAAACAGTGTGCTCTGGCAGCAAAGAAAGCCAACAACATCCTGGGCTGTGGTAGCAGCACAGCCAGTGGAGTGTGGGAAGGGCTTACCCCCTGTACTGCTTAGCACTCATGAGACCACCTAGAGAAAACTGCATCCAATTTGGAGATCCCAATACAAACCAACATCAGTAACTTGGCCTTGGTTCAGCATAGTGCCACCAAGATGGTCAAGGGACTGGAGCACTTGCCCTGTGAGGGAGTGGCTGAGGGAACTGTGCTTGTTCAACATCAACACTGGAGGGGACTTCAAAATGACCTCCCCATACCTACGAAGAGCCCAGCAAGGAGAGAGAGCACACAGCAGGATGAGAAATAACACACTCAAGAGAGATTCAGAGTAGACAGCAGAAATAACTTTTTCACCATGAGGACAAGCAATGGAATAGGCTGTCTGGAGAGCCCCCGGCTCTGGAGGTTTTCCAAAGCAGGCTGGAGTAAAGCTCTAAGTCACCTGCTCTGAGCTACTGTGAGAAAAAAGTTAGATCAGCTGAACTGACGACTACATCATCCTGAATTATCCTAGGAATAAGGAACACAGAGCTTCCAGAAACTCTGGAAAAGCCAAAGTTCAGTGCTGTGGTACCAGACAATGAAAAGAGCCTCAGCACTTGCGCACTCGAGTCCTGTGGGCTCCCTTTGGCACACATCAGTCAAACCAACCATCTGCCTTGGCAGCATTTCAGTGCATGAGCAGCACACCTGCCTCATCCCACTGCACACACTGGGACTGCAGCTCAGCCTTGGGGGACTTCAAACAAAACCAAACAGCCCCATAGTCTGTGCAGCCCTGCACATGATCCCAATCCCATCACTACAAAACAGCTCTGCAAACCCTCCCTGACTGCTGCAAGGCTGGGATGTCTAGCAAGCATCACTTGGGTTTGTAAAAAGCAGCTAAATTAATTGGCCACAGAGTCTACTTTTCTGTTCTTCCTTCCTTTTCTTTGGCTCATTGAAGGGTAGGTGTTCCAGGAGCTGGGGAACCTTATGATAGCACCTGTGGAACTGCTGCTCTACCTTGTGGGGAGAGTTTAGTTTCTTCTTCTTCTCTCCTTCCCTCCCTCCTCTCCCTGTAGATCTTAAGAACTGGGAACTACTAAAAGGATGAGTCTGTGACACTGGGACCTTCTCCTAAAGGCATGAGTCTGTGACACAAAAGAACCCTTTCAACAGCTTTTTTTTTTTTTTTTCTGTTCCTGTTTTGCTTTTTTGTTGTTGTTTGGGATTTTTTTTAATCTCCATTTCAATAGCAGCCATTGTTCCATGAATTACATTTTGGAGTAATTCCATATACAGAGGCCTTTTCATCTCACTGGATTCCTCCTCTCATTGAACCACACTTTGCCAATAACAGCTCTGAATCTAGTGCCTGATCCTTCTCCTATTTCCTCTCTTGTTGACAAGCTGTGCAAAAACACACTATTCAGACTGACAGCTGTACAGAGACCTGGCACTGGAAACGGCTGAATTCTTTGCTCATGTTTACAGATAACCTCCTGCCACTCTCTCTTCTAGGGCACTGGACTGCTGACAACACCTGGAATTTACTTTAGGCTTGCTTTTTCTTTAAACTCATTGTTCTGGACTGCATCACTGGTAGGGTGTTATCTCTATCCTATTACTGAGTACACACCTGGTGAAAAGGAGTTAAAATTAACCCTTCTAAAGTAAACATTATTTCCCAGAGTTTGCACACTGAGGATTTTTAGTCATCACCCACCTGTTTTATATAATAAAATCTATGAAAATAATTTGATGACAACAATAAGAGCAGGTCTAGGGAGGTTCTCCTGCCCTGCTGAGACCACACTTGGAGTCCTGCTACGGCAGGGGGGGCTGGACCAGATGATCTTTTGAGGTCACTTCCATCCCCTCACAATGATTCTATGATGATTCTACTGTGTCAGAATGTGGGCTTCCCACATCAACAGAGACAGGGATCTGCTGGAGAGAGACCAACAGAGACCTATGAGGATGATTGGATGACTTGAACATCTCTGCTATGAAAAAAAAGCTGAGAGACCTGAGGCTGTTTAGTCTGGAGAGGAGAAGGCAAAGAGGGGACCTTGTCAATGTCTATAAATATCTGAGAGGTGGGTGTCAAGATGAAGGTGCCAGGCTCTTATCAGTGGTGCCTTGTGATAGGACAAGGAACAGCAGATACAAGCTGGAACTCAGGAGGTTACATCTCAGCATGAGCAAAAACTTCTTTGGTGAGGATGCTGGGGCCCTGGAGCAGGCTGCTCAGAGAGGTTCTGGAGCCTCCTTCTCTGGAGACTTTCAAAATCCACCTGGATGAGTTCATGTGTGACCTGCCCTGGGTGATGGGTGATTTTGCTCTGGCAGGGGGTTGGACTGGATGATCTTTAGAGGTTCCTTTCAAACTCCAATATTCTGTGATTCTGATGGCCAGAAGAAAACACCACCACCACAATTTGGCAATTTAGATGCAAGAGATTGCTAATCTCACAGTCATTATCTAGATGTAAATTCAGCAACTCTAAAGTCTATTTCCAGACTCACTAAAAGAACAACATCCACTCTAAAATGTATTTGCTATTTCTAGAGTTTGCACCATGCAGTTAACCTGCAAAGCTTCAGAGGCATGCAGATGTGCTGTTCTTACCTGGCTGCTTTACCATCACTGCTATAGACAGGGGGATCAAGGCACCATCAGCAAGTGTGCAGATGACACCAAGCTGAGTGGTACTACTGATATGCCAGTGAGACAGGATGGCATCCAGAGTGACCTGGACGAGCTGGAGAAGTGAGCCCAGGTGAACCTCATGAGGTTCAGCTAGAGCAAGTGCAGGGTTCTGCATCTGGGCTGGAACAATCCTCACTATCAATATAGGCTGGAGGAGGAGGTGATAGAAAGCACCCCTGAGGAAAAGACTTGTGGATGCTGGTGGATGAGAAGCTGGACAAAAGCCAGCAATGGGCACTTGCAGCACAGAATGCCAATGGCAGCCTGGGCTGCAACCAAAGCGGCATGGCCAGAGATGGAGAGAGGAGATTCTGCCCCTCTGCTCTGCTGAGACCTCACCTGCAGTGCTGTGTTCAGCACATGAAGGACATGGACCTGATGGAGTGGATCCAGAGGAGGCCATGAAAATGATCAGGGGGTTAGAGCAGTTCTGCTACAAGGATAGGCTGAGGGAGCTGTGAGTGTTCAGCCAAGAGAAGGCTCCAAACAGACCTAATAGCAGCCTGCCAGTACCTGAAGGGGCTACAAGATGACTGGACAGAGACTGTTTGCAAAGGCCTGCAGGGACAGATCGAGAGGAAATGGCTTCAAACTAGAGCAGAGCAGATTTAGATTGGATGTTAGGAACAAGTTCTGCCCCATGAGTGTGGTGGAACACTGGAACAGGTTGCCCAGGGAAGTGCTTGCGGTCCCATCCCTAGAGATATTCAAGGTGAGGGTTGTCAGGGCTCTGGGCAACCTGATCTAATTGAAGATGCCCCTGCTGACTGCACAGGGTTTGGGCTTTGGAGGTCTCTATAGGTTCTGGAAAGACATTCTGTCTGCTCATGTAGAGCTGTTTGGGGGCTTAATGCATGAAGCCCCTAAGGAAATCTCTGGCCTCTGCTGTTCTGAAGATCAGATTCAGTGACCACAATTGTCCATTCTGGATCTAAAACCTGTGAAACTAGTGACTGGGAATATTCTTTTGCTCAGAATGTGCTGGTTTGCTTGGCAGACACACATTTTGAACAGATTTTTTGAGAAAGAGAAGGTTTCAAGCAGGATTGGACTCATGCCAGAAGGAAATGAAAATGCTCCTACCTAGAAATATGCAGGAACAGCTACACAAGTGGTTTAGCATTAAAATAGGGATGTCTGGAACTGGGGAGGTGATCCAACCCAGGCTATGCAATGCAACAATACTCTATTGAATGCATTTCTGGTGTATTTAGAAGTGCTGGGCAGTTAATTTTCTCGGTGAAGGGCTAGTGCTTCGTGTTCTGATTTACATAACTCTTCCATGCTGTAGTGCTTGCTTCCCCTGGGCTTGCTGTCCTTCATGCAGCAACACATTCCTGTGCAGTGCATTGTATTCACAGCACACATCCAATTAGCTGTACACTCAGCTAAACCTCTTCACTGCTCTGTTCTCCATCGTGCAAACAGATGTTCACATCAAGTGCTTTGTATTGTTTGTTTAGCAGCTTGCATGACTGCAGTACAGATGTTAGCCAGACTGTGCCTGACAGGGTTAGCTTTAGGGAGAAGGCAGCTCTGGTGGTCCCAGGTCCCATGGAAGGGGGGGGGTTGGTGGCTGGGGTGCTGTGCTGCACTGACAAAGTGTCCAAAAGTGGCTGTGTCTCATCTGAATGGAGAATTCGTAGCAGCAGCACAGCCACACAGCTGGAAACCAGAGAAACCTGCCTAGGTTTGGCATCACATGTCAGCATGCTGCCTGATGTGGCTGTGTGTGCAGAGCTGTGTGCTCCTCTGGCCTGGCTCATGGAGCACAACACGGAGTGGCATTCTTCCCTGCAGAGTCTTTTCATACTTCTCAATTTTCTTTTCAGACTATGACAGTTGTCCAGGTTGTCAGGTAGTTCTGCTGTTCTCTGATTGCAGAGCAGATCTGGCTTTCTCTGAACTCCACCCTAGAAGGACTGCTTCACTGTGTGCTTCCACTGCTGCAGTTGCTTCCCTGTAGCAGGGCAGGATCTGCTCTTTAAGCAGCAAAAAATGATATCTGAGAAACTAGCAAGGACACCATCACTTGCCTTGCACATTGGCTTTTCACAAAAGCTCACAGTAAATCCAAATATTCAGGTCACTTCCAAACTGTTGGTGATGTCATAAGCATCCATGTGTCTTCCATCCCTGAGGGCTTCCAGGTAGACCCTACAGTTGAAGTTATTCCAGAGCAGTTCCAGGCACTTGCAATGCAAACAGGCTATTAGATACTGAGTTCAATAAAGCTCCCCACCCCTCTGGAATGCACTGCTAATTGTTCCCAAAGCAGCTTCTGAAGTGGCAGAAAATCAGTTATCTGTCAACAACACAGCTGCTCTGTCAAACCAATGTTATACACTCCCAAATGTAAACTGATCCTTCCTAGACACATGCTACGATCCCGATGACCCAGCCTGCTTGTTTGTGTGGCCATAGCAGACATACCCATGCAACCAATCCTCTAGTCAAAACTTTGCTTCAACTTAAATAAGTATCTTTCAGTGAGTGTGCTCAACCAATTCCTCCATCCACAACCATCTCTATCATTAGGGACAGCTGCAGCCATTACCAGAACCAGTTTTGTTTCTTCCTCTTTGTTTACAAAGCAGCCTTGCCAGACCACAGAATCACAGATTTGTCAGGGTTGGAAGGGACCTCAAGGATCATCCAATTCCAAGCCCCTGCCATGGGTGGGGACACTTTCCACTAGATCAGGTTGCCCAGAGCCACCCCCAGCCTGGCTGTATAAACACCCAGGGATGAGGCTTCCACCACCTCCCTGGCCAACCTCTTCCAGCATCTCACCACCCTTATGGTAAAGAACTTCTTTCTAAAGTCTGATCTGAATCTCCCCTCCTCTAGCTTGGATCCATTCCCCCTAGTCCTGTCACTACCTGACATCCTAAAAAGTCCCTCACCAGCTTTCTTGTAGGCCCCCTTCAGATACTGGAAGGCCACAATAAAGTCTCCTCAAAGCCTTCTGTCCTCCAGATAGTCAAATTAAACTTTTTTTGCAGTGTGTATGTGCTTGATAGCCATGATCACACCAGACCTTCCAGCCTTATCTGCCCTGCATTGCTTCAGACTCAGCTGCAGTTTGTGGCAAGTCAGTAATTTGGCAATATAAATATTGCAAACCACCTGATGGCTCCGTGGAATGAATAGTGCCATTTGAACAGAGATCTGCTAAAGAGCCAGGGGAGGCAACGAGTCAGATCTGAATTATGTATCATGACCCCCACACACAAAATAAACAACAGGAGATTAGCTTGCAGTGTCAGTTACATCACTGGATATGGCCAGCTACAGAGAAGTAATTCCATACAGGAACCATTCCCAGCAGAGACCAGCCCCCTCTGCACACACAGGATGGGGTTATTTTGAAGTTACCTTGCTGAGAGAATCTCGAGAAGCAAAGGCTGATTTGAGAGAGACAAAAGGAAGATGCAGGGAGTTCTGTAGTCCTGCTGCTAGGCTGGATGCTTGGCAGGCCCTTCCAATCTCCTTTGCTTTTCCTCCAAATTCATGCTTTGATTTATTTTACCAGCCAATTTTAATTTGAAAGGGGAAAGCAGGATAGGGATCTTGCCCCTTGGTGGAGAATATCCCTCCACAGGATCCTGTTCTGTCATTCACAGAGAGCATCACAGAAACTCCTCTCTGTCTGCCTTCTCCCAGCTCCCAGGCAGAATCACACAGAATCACAGAATGTTAGGGGTTGGAGGGGACCTTCAAAGCTCATCCAGTCCAACCCTCTCTGCAGTCAGCAGGGACATCCTCAACCAGATTAGGTGGCCCAGAGTCTTGTGAAGCCTGACCCCATCTACAGAGATGGGGCCTTAAGTACCTCCCTGGGCAGCTCCTCTCAGGGTTCAGACGCTGTGGCAGCTACGGTTCAAGCAGATTTAATGACTGTTAGCTGGTGGTAAGATTCTCCTCACTCATGGGCTGCTTGGTACAGGCTGTGACTTCTCTCCCTGAGCTACACAGTCATTGTGAAAGGTGTGCAGCAGAGCGGTAAGACACTCCCTTACTGCACACAGCTCCTGCCTCCCCTGCTCCCCAGGGACAATAAGGACAATTACTTCCTGCAGTGGACCAGAGTGTTGAAGTGCCACCTCATTGCACCTCAGTGCTCCCCTCTTTATTGTCTTGGATGATGAGCTGACCCTCATCCAACCTGGTACACCTGTACTTGGGTCATGGCCCAGAGGGGCAACACCAGGACCCCAAGATCTGGCAGGTTCTGGGCATGTGGAACTGATGGAAAGATAACAGAACCTTAAAATCCAGCAAGGCCTGGGCATGCCCAAACCAGAATGTGACAGAACTCCAGTCAGGCTGAAACAGTAAAGTGCCTGACAAAAGTCAGTTATCTCCAACCCCATGAATGATGATCAAAAATGAGACCCTGTGAGCTCTCCTGGATCACAGCAGGCTGCATCCAGCATGTCCCCCAAGCTGGAACACCTCAGGACCATCTGCTGGCAAAGCTGACACAAGGCCTGGGTGAGACCATCTCCTGAAGACTCAGCTCCTGCCTGGTGTGAAATGCTGATGCCTTGTGACTATTTACTTTAAACTAGAAGGAGGGAATTTAAGTCATCCTCAAACCTCTAATGAAGTCAGTGTTTTACTAGATCCCTTGTTGCATTAAGCGATGCTAAAATCAGCCTTTATCTCATTTCAAAAACAAATCTTGCTTATACATGCAGCTGTGTCACACACACTCCTCCATGGCATCTAGCTGAGTGCATTTCTGAGGTACAGCCACCACCACCCCCCCCCAGCCTCAGGAAAGCTTTGTGCTTTTGCAAACATCAGACTTGTGCAGAACTGACAATGTGTGTTTTAGAGCTTTGCTTCACACAGCCCCGGCCTCAGCTCTTGCTGTGCTTGGCCTTTGACAACACAATTCAGCTTCCACCCGTTCCTCTCCTTTCATTGTGTACTCCTCAGCAGCAGAACAGAGGAGACACACATCTTTGCTCTCCTCACACATTATTTCTCCTATTTTCTATGGACCATAATAATGAAAACTTATTTCTCTCTCAAAATTAAGTTGTTGGGTTTTTTTTCCTAGCCCAGTGTACCAAAGAGAGGCAGAGGAGGCCAGTAGGAATCAAGATGAGGATTTTCTATGATGCCTAATTAAATAAATGTTTGTTGAGCAGTTTGTGAAGAGTCACTTCAAGTGTGAACTCTGTCCAAGGGGTTTTCATGAGATGAAAGTTAACAATCAGTTCAACACACTTCTGAGTATAGCAAAATGCAATCTTTGGTGACCTTCAGCATTAGAAATGGAAGCCTAAATGAAGCCCTGTGCTTGATGCATCTGGTTACCCATATGCTTCTGTGTGGACTCTAAAAATGGATTCAGTCACCAATTAAGTCTGCTTTAGTGAAAGATCACCAGGAGTCAGCTGCAGTTTGTACAGTTTAATGCCAATGTGAATATGAACTTCCATCAAACCCCACTGAAGGAACTCCAAAGGGCTAAAGAGTCACAGAGACTTGTAAAATTCTTAAGGTGGTTGCCACAATTTGACTCCCAAACCTGCTCAGTAGCTATTGCATGTTATAGAGGCATGCCCACCTGCTGCATGGCCAAAGCTGCAGCCCTGTGGGACATGGTTTATGGGATTCTTACCTGATGTGTCAGAAATCCTGAGCTGCATCTCCAGGCAGACTCCCTTCACATCTTGGTGATAAAGGAATTGGTAGCAATGCTTCCACATCAGCTCTGTTCACACGAGGGTTTACCAAAAGGCCTTTATACCTTTGTAAACAAATTCAAGCTATGGTCATTTATATTGACATTCTGTATGTTTATTTATAATCTATAGGTTTGTTTTTTATGTGTGTCCTTCACTGTGGTACAGGTGAGGAAATAAGGAGGAAAAGTGTCAACGAAACTGAAACCCAAAACCCACAGATGAGATCCCTCTTAAACCCCAAACCTTCAACTTCAGTGTTATCAGAATAGAGCTTTCTAAAGTGAAACATTTGCATACAGCCCAAATGACCTACGCTCCCTAGTGCACCCCAAACTATGCTCTCGGCCAGCGCTGGGAATTTGGTCTCGAACCATGCCGGCGGGGCGAGGCAGCCGCTCCGGTGCCCCCGGCACGCCCGACCGCACTCTCAGCAGCAGCTGAGGGAGCTCCCCTGCAGCCCAAGCCCCCGGCAGGAAGAAGCTGCCGCCGCCGGCCGCCGGCCCCCGCTCCGTCCTGCTCGAAAGCCTTCCTTCCCCGGCGGGCTGCGCTGCCAGGCGGGGACCTCCCGGGGGCGGGCGGGAAAGGCGGCCCCGGGGGCGGCGTGTGCGAGCAGAGGGAGGGACGGGCCCGGAGGGACCGCACCAGCTCGGGCAGTAGCCGCCGCGCTGCGAACTTTCTCTTCGGTGCCCGGCGGACGTCACCGCCTCTGACCCTTCAAGCCGAGCACCGGGCGGCAAGAAAGGGCTCCCCGCGGGCAGCCGGGGCTGGGCCCGAGGCCGCGCCGGCCTCCCCTGCGCCGCCATGGACTCCGGCAGCGAGACGCATGAGCTCAACGGGCAGGCGGAGGGCGACGAGCCGGTGGTCGTGGAGCGGGTAGGGTCGGGCGCGGAGGGCGGCGGAGGGTCGGCTCCGCGGCGCCCGGACATGGCGGGCGGGAGCGGGGCGTGAAGAGGCGGCGGGGAGCGGGCCGGGCAAGCGGCGGCGGCGGCTCTCGCAAGAGCGGGCGGGCAGGCGCGGGGTGCCGGGACGGCTCCGAGCCCGTCTGTCATCTCCGCGCCGGCCCCGAACCCATCGCCCACCTAGGCTTGGGCCGGGGCGGTGGCAGCGGCAGGTGGCCCCGGGGGGCCCGCCCGCTCCGGGCAGCGCCGGTGCGCTGGCGGCTGCCGCTGTCCTGTCATCGACACCTCGCGTTTATTCTTTTTTCACACGTCTGCCATTAATTGAGCACCGGCTCTGCAGATAGGCCCCTGCATGCAGCCCCTTCTGTTTCACTTCAAAGACAGCCAAGTGCAAAAGAGAAAAGAAAATCCCCCTCGGTCCTTGGCGCGATGGCCCCTTGGTTCTTACCTCAGTCAGCCCAAGGATCATCAGATGATGACTACCTAGCACTGACAACACTGAACCTGCGAGACTTTTTTCACCCAGATGACTTGGAAGAGGATGGGAAAGTTACTCAGGAGATAAATGAGCACAACACGCTTAAAGGGCTGGGCCTGTATGTTCGGTTTTTGGTTTGCTTTGGTTTTCCATAGAGTAATCCAAATAAGAACAAGAGGAGAAATATCTTTTTTTATCTATCTACCTATCTATGTATCTATCTATCTATCAATCAAGATATTTCTCCTCTTGTTCTTATTTTATATTGCATATAAAAAGATATTTTATATATATGATATAAAATATCTTTTTTATAAATAATATACAAAATATATTTTTATATATAAAAACTATAGAAATGTATTAAAATATAAAATAATGACATAATAATAATATAATAAAATAATAAAAAGATATTTTAATATCTTTCTATAGTTTTTACTACTTAATGTAGTCAGATTGTGGCCAGAGGTCTTCACTGGAAGGCATTCAATCCACTATTCTGGTTACACCTAAAGGATGTTTTCCAAGCATGCCACTTATCTAAGAAGCCAGACTGGTAAAAAGTTGTTTTGGAAAGGACTAAACCCTAAAAGCTGCTTTATTCTGACCTAAGGCTCTGCCACATAGAAGCAGTTGTAGTAAACCACCTTCTGTGTCACGGCTCAAACTTTCTGGTTACAGGCAGCCTGAACTGGTTGTGCAGCAGACCTATCCTTCCTCCCCTCCCTTCCTGGCAAACCCTTATAGCCCTGAATATCATACCAGGAAAAAGAATGCATGGCTTTAACAAATCCTGGAAAGCACCAAAAGAGAGTCAAGGCTGGGGATGTGCCGGTCAGGCTGGTGGCCTGAAGGGGTTTCCTTTAAAGCCACTGATTTCTCATCAGTCTTCTGTGGTTTTTTTTTTTTTTTTGATTTCATTACAAGTACTAGTCACGGGGATTAATTTTATTTTTAACTTGGTCCACTCCAAGAGTTTTTCTGCAGCTTTCCTGTTTTGCTTCATCTTCGGTTGCAATCATTTTGTTAGACCTTTCCCACAGGAACTGCACGTTCTGTGTGAGTGCCATATAAAGAATCAGCAGCAAGATGCATTACTATGTTGTATTCTATGTGTACAGTAGAACTTGACAGAGCTTTACAGACACTTGTTTTTGTTTTCTCACCAAAACCCCCAACCCAACTACCAACAAAAATCCCCAACCAAACATAAGTATATGTGAGGTAAAAAACAAATGGGGACATAATTCTTACAAAACCCTGTGTGAATGGGAGGTACCTCANATGCATGGCTTTAACAAATCCTGGAAAGCACCAAAAGAGAGTCAAGGCTGGGGATGTGCCGGTCAGGCTGGTGGCCTGAAGGGGTTTCCTTTAAAGCCACTGATTTCTCATCAGTCTTCTGTGGTTTTTTTTTTTTTTTGTGATTGCATCACAAGTACTAGTCACGGGGATTAATTTTATTTTTAACTTGGTCCACTCCAAGAGTTTTTCTGCAGCTTTCCTGTTTTGCTTCATCTTCGGTTGCAATCATTTTGTTAGACCTTTCCCACAGGAACTGCACGTTCTGTGTGAGTGCCATATAAAGAATCAGCAGCAAGATGCATTACTATGTTGTATTCTATGTGTACAGTAGAACTTGACAGAGCTTTACAGACACTTGTTTTTGTTTTCTCACCAAAACCCCCAACCCAACTACCAACAAAAATCCCCAACCAAACATAAGTATATGTGAGGTAAAAAACAAATGGGGACATAATTCTTACAAAACCCTGTGTGAATGGGAGGTACCTCAAAAAATCTGACCACAACTGATAAGTTCAAAAGAATGCCCTAACTAAACCTGGAGAGGCCACTGGGTGTCTAATTCTTCAGTATTGGAGTCAAAAGTGCTTAAGTGTCAGCTTTTAGGAATACTGGCAGGCAGCACAGCTTGGACCACCCTGGTTTGCTTACTGCCCATCCTAGCATCTGCCCTCTCCTCAAAACAGATTCTCTTGCACATCTTCAGCAGTAGGCTGCTACCTTCTCTTAGAGAAGAGCCAAGGTGAAATGCAGATGCAATTGTCTCACCTACAAAGCATTCAAAGCACACTAATTAAGAAAGAAGACTAGTTAAGCACACTGCAGTCACGAATGAATGGTCAATGTGGTTTGTTTTAATTCCTTCATGAATTTGGATAATTTTTTTCAGCAGCTGTCAAGCCTTTAGAAGCAAGAAATTCTTTATTCCTAATACTGGGCACACCTCACTGACTAATGTGGATAATTACATTGGCAGCAGTGTCTGGCTGCTGCTGCAAAGGATCTGTTCATACAAATACCAAGTAGTAACTGTTTTTTTCATAGCCTTCTATTTGCTTTCCTTCTTTGTGGTCCATATGGAAAGAGTTTGACTTGTTCTAAAGTCTAGTTTGATGTTTCCAAGATAACAGGAAATGTTAGTTGAAAGAGTTAAAGAACTATGGAAAAGATGAACCAACTAGGAGAATAGAAAAGAACAGCTTCTGTTACAGTCATAGAATCCTAGAATGGCTTAGGTTGGAAGGAACCTTAGAGATCATCTGCTCCAACCCCTTTGCCATGGGCAGGGACAAGTCTCAGCTAGACTTGGCTGCTCAAGGCCTTGTGGTGTCGTTGAAAATGCATTCAAGATGGTGTGTTGATACATAAGAAATTTTGGGACATGGCAGTTTCTTGACATCATACTGTAAGTAGCAAACCTCAGATTTGTTGGAACTTGGAATTACTTTACTGCATACAGAATGAACTGACGTGTTCTAAAGCACTGCTTGCATCAAACTGAATTTGGAGTATTTGGTCTATTCCAAATACTGATAAGGTTTTGTTTGTCTGTTTTTCAAGCAGCTAGAATAACCAAACAGTGCTTTACCAATGCAGATCAGGCAGCCTACAGTCCAGCTGGGAGAAATAGTAGCCTAAGACCAAATCATTGGAATGAGCAGTAGTAATATAAGGCAGAGGACAGGAGAAAGCTTCTATTTAAATAGCTGTGTGAACAAATTGAAGTTACTGCTTCATTTCCCAAGGTCATCAGATGTGCTGATTGTTTTTAAGTCAGTTAATGAGTAAAAATGTTCTGACTTGGTCTTGGAACCAGAATAGCTTTAGAAAATCAGTTCTCTGCCTTCAGCTAGCATGGCTGTGCTAACATTTTAGTTTTCAGGAATCAGCTTGCATACCACTTTGGGTTTTTTTACCCTTTTTTTTTCTTGGAGTAGTGATACTTCCATTTTCTGCCTGTTTGGAGAGTGGATCCTCTTAAGCTTTTAAGGATGCTAGAAAATTAATGCTGATCATGAAATACGAGCACAGGCTGAATTTTTCCTTTCATTGTCGTTGTTTGTTTTTTAATTGCCTGCAGCCATACCGTCAGAATATATGATTGCAGAAGTCTTATACCCTAGTTAGAGTTAGGTTGTACTTGGATGGACAGATTCTGACTTTCCCCCCTCCCTCCCCCAATGAAATTCCTGCAGGGAATGTAACTGATTACTCAGTCCAGGTGTGGGGGTTTTCCCCTCTGAGTCAGTGCTGAACAAATGATCTAATGTCTTACTAGGGGGAAAAGAAATAACATCTTCTGAGGAGATGTGCAAAGGAGCTAACCATCCATTTTATAACTGATAGAGCTTAAAATATTGGAAGAGTATTTCTTTTCTATGTAGAGTGTTTTCCCTGTTTATTACATCAGCAAGATCCATGAGGTAGAGGGGAAGTCTGATTTTGGAGTGATCACAAGCGGCCCGTTGTGTTTTCCATATGTGGTGGAGATGTGGACAGAAACTCCACCTCTGTGAGGATTACTAAATCATTTTATACTTACTCATTCAATTCTGTAACTGTAGGGTTGAGCTTGGAGAAAAATAAAAGCTGTGTTCTGCTTTAGTCCTGTCCTTTTGTGCCCAATCCTTCTCTTTTTCGCTCTAACTGCAATTTTTCATGAATGCAAAATTGCCACTACAACATCTGGAAAAGTTTGCCAAGCAGAGAGTTTCTTAATTAAGGAAAACCTTAGAAAAACCCTTTCTAAACAAACAAACAAACAAACAAAAAAGGCATTTTAGTATCTTTTGAACAGTTTTGATTAGAAAGACAATTGCAAAACACAGTAAAGTACAGGCCGCCATAAGGCCACTGTGACTCAGCCTTTTGTTGACACAGCCTCATCTTGTGTAGCAGGATTCCGTTAGTTTAAAATTAGGACTGTCCCTAAACATAAGAATTTCATGAATTCATGACATTACAAAGGAAGCTTGCTCCACGAAGTTACAAACCCAGAGGTCATATTGATCAGTGAGCTTGTCTGATCTCATTTTGAATCAGGGTGGTTTGGCTGTTCACAGTGTCTGAAGGCTGCCATACAGATGCAGTAGTCACTAACCTAAAATAGAAAGAAAACTGTAGGCCAGAGATTGTGAGTCCTGAGGGGAAATGTACTCAGGGCAAAGAACCTTCTGACAGCTTGAGGAAGATGTTGTTAATCAGAAGCACAACTTGTTTGAAGTACTTTTTTACCTTTCACAAAGATGTATTGACAGGACTGGAGCAGCTGGGCTGTGAGGAGGGGCTGAGAGAGCTGGAGGTGTTCATGCAGGAGAAGAGGAGGCTGAGGGCAGACCTCATTGCTCTCTACAACTACCTGAAGGGAGGTTGGAGTGAGGAGGGGACAGCCTCTTCTTCTCCTTAGTGGCAAGACACAAGACCAGGAGAAATGGTTTTAAGCTGCACCAGAAGAGGTGCAGGCTGGATGTTAGGAAATACTTCTGCCCTGGAAGGCTTCTGGAACATTGGAACAGGCTCTCAGGGCAGTGCTGGAGTCACCATCCCTGGAGGTGTTTAAGCAGTCTGTGAAGCTGGCGTTTAGGGAACATGGTTTAGTGTTGACCCTGCAGTGCTGGTCCAGGGTAGGACTGGATGAGCTTGGAGGTCTCTTCCAACAGAATGTTTTCTGTGATTCTGTGACAAGGGGTAATGGCTTCAAACTTGGAAGAACCTGGATTTAGATGAGACATTAGGAATAAATTCATCCTCATGAGACAGGCAGTGAGGCATTGGAACAGATTGCCCAGGGAAGCTGTGAAGGCTTCAAGCCTGGAAGTGTTCAAGGTCAGGTTGGATGCAGTTTTGAGCAAACAGGTGTCCCTGGCCATGGCAGGGAGGAAGTGCTAAATGATCTTTAAGGTGCTTCCAACTTAAACCATTCTATGGATCTATGATACAACAATCAGCATTATTTTCCTAATTATCCCATACAAAGCTGTGTGTGTCCTGTACTTAGTAAAGACATTCTGCCACTTAGAACACCATTCAGTGCTAATGTTGTGCCAGTACTGAAGTCACTATTTGTGTGTTTTTAGAGCCCAGGTGTGACACTCGGGGTCTGACAAGTGAGGCATGTTGACCTCTAGGTCCTGCAGTCGCAGCTGCTAGGAGGGACCTGCATTTGCAGTGCAGTTTACCAATCAGAATGACAGGGAGTCAGGCTGTGCTTCTGGCTCATACTTTGCACTTGCTGGTTCTAAATGTTGGTGTGGCAAACTGGGAGTTCACTTTGCTAACTATGAAACACTGCTTTTCTAGTGGAATTTAAGGGAAAACCAGCAACCAGTCTCATGCTACTCAAGTATCTGTTAACTTCTTTACACAAAGAGTAAATTCAATCCTCCCGACAGTTCCAACTCCTACCTTACAAATTTCAGTGTCCTGCTGCTTTAGGCAATATTTGTCTTTCACTGTTTTTGTGGGGCTTTTGTTTCTGGCTTAAAACAGTCCTTTAGGGGAATATATATACACAGTGGAAGACATTTGAGAAGTAGGTAGGAACGCACCAAAAGAAGAGAAATGAAACCTGAAAACTTGCACTCAAACTCCAAATGATTTCTTTCCTCTTGTAGTCATAAAGCAGAGTGAGAACAGCTAACAACCAAGTTCTAAATCCAAATGCAAAATAGGCATAATTTTTACTGGTGGTTTTCTTCTCTGTGGATTGGAGATGACTGGCATGTTGGAAGCCCCACCTGTCTTCTTTGGTCTGATTTGGGGAAACTTGGGGAAGTCAAACTGGACAAGGAAAAAAAAATTACTCTTGGGTTTTTTTTTGGTTTTTTTCAGTCAGACCTCCAGCAGTTAACTGCTTCAGAAGTCTTTAGTGTTTGATAAATACTCTGTTGAACAAACAGCCACATAAATGTTGTCACGAATAGTGATTTAGTGCTGCAGCAGCAGCAGAAATCCTTGTTAGAACAAGTTACTGTCTTTAGAAAAGAGAATTTATTATTTGCTTTCAGATGTTTCCATTTCCAATGCTGTTTCCTTCCACTTGAATCACCAGGTGGATCTGAGATGTGATTCATGGAACTCAGCATCTAAGGACATGTGCCTCAATGCTGCTTTTATATTTATGTTTTAATGAATGTACTGAGGAAATTCTTTCTGTGCTTGAAAGGGACTCAGTTTTCGTGGTCTTGCTGCTCAAGTGACAGCCTAGGCAAAGAAACAGCAAAGTCTGTGCACAGTTGTCAGCAGGACTCTACATATCCAAGACCATTCAGAGTGTGAAGCTTTGGGCTTAGAGAAGAAAAAAGTGCCAGTGTAGCTTCTTAGCTTTGTCCTTGTGAACTGCAGTGCTGTGGGCAAATAAACAGACCCTGCTGCTCTGCCGGGGCATGGAGAGGGACTGCATCATGGGGCTGAAGATAAACTCTTCCACAGGGGATCGTTCCAGTTACAGAAGGAGCAAGAGGGGAGGCTTTCCACCCCTCTGCTGTTCATAACTGTGCATCAACTAGCACAGAGACTTGCTTTGCTCAGAGATTGATCAGGCAGTCCCTGAAAGCAGGGGCAGGAAGAGGCAGCAGTTTCAGCTGCACCCAGCTCTTACCTTCACACTCTTTCCCCTCAGACTTATTTAGTGATATGACCTGAAGGGATTAGCTTGTCTGTGCCAGGTGTTTTGAATAGTGGATGCATCTAAGGAGGTGTTTTGATTCCGTAGAGGCTGAAGCAGATCACATGGAGTGCAGTGTCCTCTTGCCAAGTGGCACCTGCAGGCAGAGCCTTATTTCCCTGGTCCTAGGGAGTGGGCAGGAGTTTCACTTTGTCTCTCCGCAGCCCTGCAGGTGATAGCAGTGCAGTTTGGTGCTGCAGGCTGCACGTTTGCTGCCATGCTTGGCTTCTCCCTGAAGCCAGAAAACCACATAGCAAAAGTTCCCACATAATTTTTGTTGTGCACAACTGTCATTATCCTGAGGTTAAGGCAACAGCTCTCCTTTCATTGCCTGTCTATGTCTATATATTGCTGTCTAACACATAGTCTGGTTTAAAAACTGCTGGCACGGTACCAGCTGTGCTTGTCGCAAGACTTTGGGCAGTTGCCTTCAACTTGCTTGCAGAGGGCAAGGCTAATTTGCTGAGGTTTCTTGTTTGATGGTTTTCCAGTATAAGTTGAGAGGCTCCATTTCTCAATCAAAAGATGGGAAGTGATTGTTTCTGGGGCTTTCATGATTACATGTGCTTTTTCCTGGCAGAAAGCAAGATCCCAGGCTGAGAAAAAACTCTGTTCAGCAGAATTGATGTTTCAGTTCTCCATATGTCTAGTTCTGATTCTAAACTGTTCTGCTTTCAGCAGTGGTAGTTGAAAGCCTCCCAATTAGTAAAATTCTATTTTTTAGAATCTAATCATAGTAAGGTTGGAAGGGACCTCAAAGATCATCCAGTTCCAACCCCCTGCCATAGGCAGGGACACGTCCTGCTAGTACAGATCACTCAAAGCCTCATCCAGCCTGGTCCTGAACACCTCCAGAGAGGTTGTGGAGCACACAACCACCAGTAAATAGCTGAGTTTTTGTTCCAGCAATAAGAAATTTTGCCTTTGGTTGTTTTAGCAGCATCCTAATTGAAGTCTTCCCACTTTATTGGAATTCAAGAAGTGACTTGATAGCTTTGCTTTCACACAGTCCAAACACCATAGTCTGCTATTTCCACCTGCACCTTAACCAAATGAAAATGAGCCAGCAGGAAGATCCTAAAAGTGCAGCAGAACATTTATCCAGGAAAAACATAAAGGTCATGTTCATGTAGAACATCTGTAGAAACTGCCTTACATCATGCAGTCACCTACTCAATATGATGCTGCTCTGGCAGGGGCTGGATGATCTTTTGAGATCCCTTCGAAACCCTAACATGTTGTGATTCTGTGATGCAACTGAAAGGAAAATGTAGCAAAAAATAGTTACTGTTTTGTAGAATTTTAAAAAACAGCCCAGGCAGACATCATCAGATTCCTATATCAAATGAAAACAAAGAAACTGGTTGGCATGTTTTTGCTGCAGTTTTTTTCCATTAGGATTCAGATCTGAGTCAGCTTCCTGTGTAGTTTTTGCCTGCCTGTGTCCCACACTGCATCCTCCTAGACCCTGTAGATATTTCCAAGTCAGTATTTTTGGCAGGAAGGAGTTAAGTACCCACTTGACACAGGAAAAAACTTCTTCTAGTATGAACTTGTCACAAAATAGGTCATGTTACTGCTCCAGTCTACTGAGAAGGGTTTGGGATAAATGGGTTCCTAGAATTTTAACTCCTTTATTAGACATATGCTTCCTCATCTTCCTGCTAGTATTTGATAGCCAAGAGCTAAATGTGTGTGCTTGACTTTCTGCTGTACAATAAGGAAGTCTGAATGTTCTCCTTGCTCCTGCCTGTGTGTGTTGCATGCTGCTTTCTGTGAGGAAACAAAGAGCACACCTGTGCTCTTAGTGCCTGTGCTGGATGGTATAGAATTATAGAATCAGTCAGGGTTGAAAGGGACCACAAGGATCATCCAGTTCCAACCCCCCTGCCATGGGCAAGGACACCTCACATTAGATCAGGCTGTCCAGAGCCTCATCCAGCCTGGCCTTAAACACCTCCAGGGATGAGGCTTCCCCCACCTCCCTGGGCAACCCCTTCCAGTGTCTCACCACCCTCATGCTGAAGAACTTCTTCCTAACATCCAGTTTGAATCTAGCTTTGTCCCATTTCTAGCTTTGTTCCATTCCACTCAGTCCTATCACTACCTGACAGCCTGAAGAGTCCCTCCCCAGCTTTCTTGTAGGTCCCCTTAAGATACTGAAAGGGCACATTAAGATCACTTCAGAGCCTTCTCCTCTCCAGACTGAACAGCCCCATCTCCCTCAGTCTCTCCTCATAGCAGAGCAGCTCCAGCCCTCTGCTCATCCTTGTGGCCCTTCTCTGGACATCTTCCAGCACATCCATAGCCCTCTTGTAACAGGGACTCCAGAACTGGATGCAGTACTCCAGGTGGGATCTCACCAGTGTGGAGTAGAGGGGGAGGATCACTTCCCTCAACCTGCTGCCCACACTTCTCCTGATGCCGCCCAGGCTCTGGGCAGAAGTATGCTGGAATTACTGTGGGTTTGCTGAAGCATCACAACCACAGTGGTTTCATGGGGCAGGGGTGTGAGGAGAGGAAGCTCTCCTTGGCAAGATGTGATGGTTTGGGAGT
>WBNM01016623.1:0-13876 GCA_013399055.1 Ramphastos sulfuratus | reverse complement strand
GAACAGGTTGCCCATGGGGATTGTGGATGGCCCCTCCCCAGAGGTGTTCAGAGCCAGGTTGGATGAAGCCTTGAGCACCCTGGTATAGTGGAAGGTGTCCCTGCCCATGGCAGTGGGGTTGCAACTTGGTGATCTTTCAACCTAAACCATTCTCTGAATCTATGAAACAGAAGAAACCCAGGTTTTCTCTTCTTCATGCACTAACTCCTGTATTGTTTAAAAACAATGTATCATATAAATTACCTGATAATATTATCATGTTCTCTTTCAAAATGCTAATTTTAATACATAGTGCTTATGAATCAGTCATTCATAGCTCAATGGACACAGCCATCTGCATACAGAACACAGCAGAAGCATCAACAGCACTACCAAACTTAATGAGAAGCATCAATGTGCTCTGACATGGAACTACTGATAACATTTCTAGACATCCTTATCCTTATCAGGATGCAGTAGGAATAGGAGACATCCTAAGATGTTCCTTATAAGTAATCACAAGTTTTGGAATGCTCTTGGTTTCAGGCCAGGTAGAAAACACAGCAGGCATTTATTTTGTTGAGAGACAAATTAGACTTATAACTGAAAAAAGCATAAGTCAGTCAAGTACTTCTGGCAGATAATGTATTTACTTTGTCATGTACACTTGGTGATTTGAATGGAATGACCAGAAAATGCCATGGATTCAGTGGATTTTATGCATTTATATGAATAATGTGATCATCCACAGTTATAGAGTACTTTGCACTAAAAAAATAACAATAAAATTTCTCATGGTTTGGGGGCATGAGCAAGGTTGCTGAATAAGGTAAATTAGAATAGACTGTTCCAAAATTATCCATTCCAGTATGTCTCTTTGAGATACCTGACCACTTCTTGGTCAGAGCTGAAACACTGATCTGATCCAATATCATACTTTCTGTGGCCTTAGATATTTACTTATGCTGCCAAACAATTGCATTTTTGCTATTTGTTAAAAAGAAACCCAAACCAATAGTAATGTAAAGCTATTCCATAAAATCTCATTCTTCATATATCATCTTGAACACTTTTGTCTTGGATAATGCAGCATTTGAAAATAAACTAATACTGGAAATACTTTTAAAATATTTATAATTCACATTTAACAAACAAACATAAGCTGTACTTTAAATTCCTTGATCTGAGGTTTTCTTTATCTGAAACATACTTAGGGCTTATAAACCATTCAGATTTCTTTTAATCCAGTCTGATTTTAAAACCTAATATGTCTTAATCCCTGTATTCACTTAGCAGTCAAATGGTGGTTTTATTTAGGCCAAAAAATGTATAAAAAATACAAATATAATTTTCTCCTGAGTTAGAAGAACAGAGATCTTTGGGTAATAGACCCATTTAGATACATGTGATACTATTAATGAGTGTAGCACTGGGGACAGGGGAGAGAAAACTTTCTCTAGAAATATCTCTGCACAAATGTATTTCTTACCTCCATGGGAAGTTTATTTTAAGATCAATAACCACTGGAAGACTAAGTAACACAAAATCCTAATGGTGATTATGCAAACATCATGCTTGAAAAGAATCAAACTAAACCAACAAACAAACAAACAAAAACCACAAACAAACAAACAAACCAGAACAAGAATAACAGCAAAATCCCAAGATTTTTCCTCTGTAGAAACAGCCTTTTGTAAGACTGATTGGAAAAAAAGTCCTCAACTGCTTATCTTGATAGACAGGAATGGGGCCTCAGGCAGAGCTTTGCTTTCACTGAACTTGCTGGGCACTCACCTCAAGAGTTAATGTCTGCCAATCTTAGCAGCACTGTAAAATGTGCCTTTGTCTCCAGGTCAGCTGTGCGGTATTTAGTGAAGTCCCTCTGATCATGGTTGAAGTTTGTCAAAGAAGCAGACCTATACCCACTGCAAGAGGCTCAGACTTGCTGCACCAATCTTACAGTCGCAGAAGCACAGAAGCATAGAATTAATCAGGTTGGAAAAGACCTTCCAGGTCATCAAGTCCAACCTATTACCCAACACCATCTAATCAACTAAACCATGGTACTAAGCACCACATCCAGTCTTTATTTTTAAACATTCCCAGGGACAGTGACTCCATCACCTCTCAGGGCAGCCCATTCCAATGCCAATCACTCTTTCTGTGAAGAATTTTTTGCTGACATCCAGCCTAAACCTCCCCTGGTGCAGCTTGAGACTGTGTCCTCTTGTTCCATAACTGGTTGGCTACAAGAAAAGCTCAACCCTCACCTGGGTACGACCTCCTTTCAGGTAGTTGTAGAGAGCAACAAGGTATCCCCTGAGCCTCCTCTTCTGCAGGCTAAACAACCTCAGCTCCCTCAGCAGCTGCTTGTAGGGCTCATTTTGGTTGCAAATTTAAAAGCATATCTAACTTTTATTTGCATTCATAATTCTTGCATTCTGTAATAATAAATGCACTCTTGTGTTAGACAAATGACACCTTCCCCCTTCCCCCCTTTACTAGCTTTATTTGTCACTTTATTACTAGCTTTTTTTGAGGAGTCATTGGATTAGTGGTTTTTAAAATAACTTCTTGGAAAGATGCCTGAGAGCCCAGTAGGTCATGGGAACTGATTTTCTGCATAAGCAAGATGTGTGCAGTTGCCTCCTTTTGCTGTGACAAGCAGTAACACTAGTGAGTTCTCTTATTTTAGATTTTGCTTTCCTGTGATCCCTCAATGACTTGATTTGCCTCAAAAATGGTAACCATCTACCAGAAGGACATTTTTAAATTAAACTTATTCTAGATCATCATAATATGTTTGTAATGCCAATGTTTCAAAGCTCAGTTTTAATACAACCTCACCAAAATCAGTTCAGCAAATAGGACAAAGTGCTCTGCTGGACCTCTTATTCACCAACAATAAGGGGCTTGTTGGGGACATGAAGGTCAAAGGCAGCCTTGGCTGCAGGGTCTCTGAGATGGTGGAGTTCACGCTCCTGAGGGCATCAAGGAGGGTAAAATGAAAAATCACAGCCCTGGACTTCAGAAGAGTGAACTCTGGCCTCCTCAAAGATATGCTTGGAAGAGTCTCATGGGATGAGGCCCTGGAAGGAAGAACAACCTGAGAAGGCTGGTTAATATTAATATTCAAGGATCACCTTCTCCAAGCTCAAGAGTGATGCACCCCAACAAATAGGGAGTTAGGCAAAAATGCCAGGAGGCCTGCAGGAATGAACAAGTAGCTTCTGGATAAACTAAAACATGGACAGGAAGCATGCACAAGATGGAAGCAAGGATAGATAGCCTCAGAGGAATATCCAGGGAGGAAGTTACTAAGATGAAGCCTGAATGGAATTTAATCTCGCCAGGATGCCAAAGACAAGAAGGGCTTTTGTAAGTACAGAAGTGACAAAAAGAAAACTAGGGAAGCTGTGGGCCCAATTGCTCAGTGAGACAAAGGACTTGCTCCATGCAGGAAATGGAAAAACCTGAAGTACTGAATGTGTTCTTTGCTTTAGTTTTAACTAGCATGTCTAAGCTTCAGGAATCCCAGGCTCCAGAAATCATGGGAAAAATCTGGAGCAAAGGTGTACTTTTGACAGAAGAAGACCAGGTCAGTGGATACTTAAGCAAACTGGACTTTGATCCAGGTGCCTTGAGGTGATAAACCCCACAAGTGTTGAGGGAACTGGCAGACAGCATTGTGAAGCTGTTCCTAATAAGCTTTGACTCATCATGGCAATGGGAGGAGTGTCTGAAAACAGGCTGGAAGTGCTGGGACTGTTCAGCCTGAAGAAGAAAAAGATGGAGGGGAATCCCATCAATGAGGGAGGGTGCAAAGAAAATGGGCCCAGGTTATTTTGTGTTGCACATAGTGACAGACCATGAGGCAATGATAGTATTAAAATGAAGCACAGAAGGGGCCTTCTGAACATCAGGAAATGTTTTATTCACTATAAGAATGACTGAGCCCTGGTACAGGTTGCCCAGGGAGGCTACACAGTCTCTCTCCTTGCAGTATTCAAAAAACATCTGGACATGGTTGTGGGCAACCATTGAAAGGTGGGTTAAGGTAGGGGGATTGAACCAGATGACCTCCAGAGGTCTCTTCCAGGATCAGCCACTCTGTGATTCTCTGATTCTGTGAAATACAATGCATATGTTTGAATCTCCTTCCAATCCATTTAAATGTTTTCTGTTACAAGACCAAAACAGGACTTTCATCAGACTGAGCTTCTCATTCACTGTGGAAAGGCAGAAAGGAGTTTTCTTAGGCTGTTGGTACTTTTGCTTCTCAGCTAAAAGAAGAAAGTACAGTAATGTGACTGACAATAAAAAGTCAAAATGAAAAAAAAAATAGAAATATTAGCACATCAATGCAGATCTAAATAATGCTAGGTTGCAAATGTTAATGGATTTGTATCTTAACCAAAGCAGCCCTTTCTTCCCAGTCCTGAACTGCGTGACCGTGAAGACACAGTGCTTTCTCTGAGAAAATTGATGAAGCAGACAGCATCATAGCTAGGTTTTTGGGGGTGATATTCAGTGGTTTGCACTCTATAAAAGTAGATCGTATTACCAGGGGATTTGTAATTGCAAGCTGCATACAGGAATAAACAGTCAAATAAGAAATAACTGTTGAGATAATGAGAGTTAATAACAGAATAAAATCTCTTATGTTATTTTCATGGCAATTGTGAACTTTAAGAATGGTTTGAACATTTTACAGGAGAAAGGCTGACTAATTTAGCACATGAATATGCTAAAACCAGTGCCAAACAAAGGAGGCTTTAATCGATAAGCAGTAAATAGGATGACCACCTTTTCATGTACTGATCTGTTTAGGACAAGACAATTTATTTTGCTTATTCTGCACATACAGCTTTCATGACACAAAGTTTTAATTGGAATTTATAATCTAATGTATTTTCTTATTTTTCCTCATTGTGCTCATGATGTGAGCAAGTATAACATTTTTCACTAGATAAGATATCACAGAAGACATTAAGGTCAGCAAGCTCCTTAGGCAGATATTTTCTGGCTCCATTAATATTCTAAAATGAAATGACGTCAATTAAATTCCATTTTTATTTGGTCTCTGTGATAAGCTATGAGATAAAGTCTCGGTATGAAATGTGGGAAAACTTTATATTCACCTCCATGTACAGAGTTTTATGCCTTGGTTAACCGGTCAGCACTGGTTGCTGTTACTGAAAAACATGGTAACAGCGTGAACATTAGTTTAACATTCTAGATATTGAGAAAGTGGCTAAGATCTCCAGTCACAGCTTTTTAAAATAGTTCACATTTGAGATGAACAACTGTCTTTTTGAGAAAGGCAGTGCAAAATCCTCCACAAATTAAACAGAAAAAAAATCATTCCCCTTCTCCCATGCCTCCTCAGATATAAAGTACAAGTTAAATACAGAAACAACGTCAAGCTGAGCGGGAAATTATTTCTCAGGGAATCACTTCTTTCATAGCTAGTGAGTGGACCTACAAAAGTAACATACTAGGAAAGTGCTGTATTCTAAATTATAAAGTAGAGTTATTCTAATATTCTAAATAAACTGGCAAGTATGGGAGCTATAGCAACTTAGGAAGCTTAATCATCTTCACAAAAAAGCCCTGTAGAACCTGGCAACTTGCCACTGCTTATCCACTTATTTATCTTACTAATACTCATAGAATCATAGAATGGTTTATATTGGAAATGACCTCAAAGATTATCCAGTTCCAACCTCCCACCATAGGCAGGGACACCTCCCAACAGAACGAGTGGCTCAAGGCCTCATCCAACCTGGCCATGAACACCTCCAAGGAGGGAGCATCCACAGCCTCCCTGGGCAACCTGTTCCACTGTAAAGAACTTCTTTCTAACATCTAGTTTAAATCTCCCCTCTGCCAGTTTAAACCCATTACTCCTTGTCCCATTGTTACAAGAGCTAAAACTATGTCACTTTACCAGCAGTGCAGCATCTGCTGGTAAGTTGCACCTGATTAGTTGTTTTTCCAGAGGACATTAAATTATGTTTATTCTATCAGTAAAAGTGGAATTTTCCTCTGCTTATTTCCCAGATATATTTACTTTCTATGTTAGGAAAATGATGCTCAACTCTCTGCCAAAGCTTTGCTTTGCCAGCAAAACTGCTACTCTCCTTTGTGATATTCAGTACTCTGCTTTTGATTATTTGGCAGTTGTGAGGTTTATTGGTAAATGTGTTAAACAAAATACTTAAGAAACAGTATGCTCTGTATCAAGTGTTAAACTTACTCCATGCCAATTACACTTGCTGAGCATGTGGGAAATGCAGCATGGCACTGGATATTTCTGAAATGTTTATCCAAGACAGGGGAAGGGAAGAAATATAAGCTCAGAATAACAAAAAGCTGCCTTTATTTTCACAAGTATTTTTCTGGTTTTCCAAAGCAGTTACGTTTCTTCTACTAGGCTACATTGCCTTCTAGGTACCTCCTGCCACTCTGCAAAGAAGAGTGTAAAGGCTACCTTATATAAATATGTGCTCTTCATAGTTATCTTATAGAAGGAGTGGAGAAGAAAAGCAGGGACAAGTTACAGCCTAGAGATGTTTCCTTGGATACCAAAGTACTGTGATTTATAAACTCTGTCATTAAAATGATGATAATTTTAGCTTCAATTCACCCCTTTCTCATACTTCTCCAAATTTTGAACCTGAGATTATGTGTTTATTTCACAAAGTCACAGAATTTTAGAGGTTGGAAGGGACCTCCAGAGATCACCGAGTCCAACCTCTCTGCCAAGGCAGGATCACCTAGGGTGGTCTGCATGGGAGTGTATCCAGGTAGCTTTGGAAAGTCTCCAGAAAAGGAGACTCCACAACCTCTCTAAGCAGCTTGTTCCAGTGCTCCATCACCCTCACTGTAAAGAAGTTTCTCCTCATGTCGAAGTGAAGCCTTCTATGTTTATGTTTGTAGCTGTTGCTCCTTGTCTTATTGCTGCTCACCAGCAAAAAGAGATTGGCCTCATCCACTTGACATACACCTCTCAGCTATTTGTGTACATTGATAAGATCTCCTCTCAATCTTCTCCACACTAAACAGCCCCAGGTCTCTCAGTTTCTCTTTACAGGGGAGATGCTCGAGTCCCCCAGTCATCCTTGTGGTTCTCAATGTATAGCAGTGAAATATCACTGTGATTAAAAGGGCATTAGTTTGAGATTAGTTCATTTTGTTTATATTGGTAAGCAGAGGGGGAAAGTCCATTTACTTCACTGGGAAGTAACATCCATTTACTTCACTGGGACTGCCATGAGTATATCAAAAAGGAAAATCTGACCTTGGCTTTTTGAAGATTCGATCCCAACTGTCTTTATTTTGCCTTCTGCATGGTAATGTTAGAATTATAGTGTTGTATACATGTAAAAAATGGACTCAGGGCTGTGCATGCATGCCATTGCAAACACCTACCACCTGATAAGAACCAACTGTGTATCTGAAAAAAAACACACCAAAGAGCAAAGAGACAGAGGGGGCTCACCTTCATCTTTTTTGGTGGTTGTGATACTGCATATGGCCACACTGCAAGTGTGCCACATTATTTTTTAGCATTCCCCTTAAAAGTGCATTTATGCTTAAACTGAAGTTCTGCAAGAACAGCAGCTAACAACTAGTAAATTCTTGACTTTTTTCCTGCTTGCCATGTGTGCTCTGTCACTTCTGCCATCTGAGGGAGACAGTATGAGGATGATGCTGTTTCTTACCTTTCTAAGTATATTCATATGGCATTTGTATACTCAGTGCTCTCATGAAGGCTGCTTCTTGCAAACTTGGCTACTGATGTGAAACTGTTAAGGAAAACAATTGCAAGCATTATTCTACTTCTTCAACTGTACAGCCTAAGATTTAATAGTTATGATTTAATTAAAAAGAATTTTGCCCCAAACTAAGGACTGTAGCACTGTTTACATACTTTATCAGGGCTTTCTCAATGCTAAATCCATATGTATATACCACTTCATGACTGTGTATAAAGTCTTTTTTTTTTTATTTAATGATGGAAAATGTCTGTCCTTAACATACACACGTCTCTTCCTATGTGGAATTCTCTTGACCTCTTTCTTCTTAATTCCAAGGATCAGAAATCTTGCAAATTAATGAGGTCATGGGTTTAGTAAGAAGATATAATTTCTGTCTAGCTCAGTAGTTCAAATCCATTCTTAAATAAATAATAACTTTTGATTACTTTGTGAACAGACACCAGTTGTACTTATTCTGATTCTTCCTGTAAAGATGCTGTACAAGAAACTTTTAATCCTTTGTTCATTGTAAATTATAATTCATTACTTGCATCCTTCAGGGTGAAACCACTAATGCGTACTTATATACCATGCTCTATCTAACATGTCTCTTTTGTCAAAAAAAAAAAGTTCTACTTCTGATTGAGTAAAGCCAGCAGAAACATTCAGTTCTAAACAACAGAAAATAATAGTTTTGTCCACTGTTTATCTGAAATTATATCAAATGGAAATTTTATGATTGCTTAAAAAAGCAAATTTGTACAGTTAGCCTTAAAAAAACTTATTTGATGACTAGCATCCCTTACAGAAGATGACTGGGGCATGGAAGACAATATAGGTCATAGCAATTAGTTGCCTTATCTCTGCATTCAAGACTTTAAACTGTGATAAACTCCATAGTAAGGCTATATGTTGGGTTTTGCATTCAAATCTCTGGTTTGTCTGAAAGATACAATTAAAAAAACCCGAAACCAAAAGACAAAACAAAACAAAGAAAAACCAACCCAAAAAACCCAAAAAACAGCAGCAAGACCAGATCCTTAGTGGGCTGAAAAAGTCCACCAGGAGAATAATAAACATTTCAGTCTTCCCACATCTTCCATTCCTTAAAAGGAAAAAATAAAAATAAAATTCTTTCTGTTTTGTGGTAAATCCTGTGGCACATAACATTGCCTCAGTCCCACTTCCTTAGACATTTGCTATAAACTTGGAAGACATTGATTTAATTGAGCCAGACTCTCCAAGAATTTTGTCAGATTGCACTGCAGATATGATAATGTTTTTATTTAACATGGTGAGGCCATTCTAACACAGTTAAGAA
The DNA here is from genome assembly GCA_013399055.1 of Ramphastos sulfuratus. Lineage (NCBI taxonomy): Eukaryota > Metazoa > Chordata > Aves > Piciformes > Ramphastidae > Ramphastos > Ramphastos sulfuratus. The sequence goes on along the minus strand of WBNM01016623.1, from coordinate 4,813 downwards.
GAGGAGTTTACAAACTTTAGTAGTAATTTCACAATCACTGTGAAAGTGAGATAGCAAAGTCAGAGAAAAAAATATAATATATTTTGTACATATTAATTGCATTTTATGCTTCTAGATTTTAGCTTACTGTTGTAAATATAACTTTACTTTTGCTTCCAAGTTCTGAGTTTGCTTGGTAATTTGCTCTGGGGAGTAAATTCCAATTTGTTGGGGTCAAATCCAACACACAACAGATAGAAAAAAGAACAAAAATTAAAATAACTGAAGAACTGAAATAGTAGTGTTAAAGGTAAAAACAAACCCAAACAGTAGTGTACATCTTTATGCACATCTTTCTGCTGAGAATCAATTCTTTGGTGCTCTGTATGTGGGAGTGGGAGCGTGGGTTTGTTTCAAGACTTGTCTTCTGTTTGCAAACAATACAAAGATTAATCCATTTTCTGTTTCATGAAAGTAGTTAGAATTCAAGAGAGAGACTTCAGGAGTGCATAGACACAGGATGAGAAGCTCAGCATTATTTCAGATTCACTGAATGCAGGTACTATAATCAGTGTTGTTTATTGTTTCCCCAAGCTAGTGATACAGCTATGAGACCTGTTCTGAGCTATCAGCCAGAATCCGGACATGTTTCTGCTCCTGCTTCTTGTTCACTGTAGGAACCTGACTTCAGTTCACTGGAAAAAGAATGCATTCGGGACTACTCATACACAAAAACTCTTGGAAATTGAGACTTTAGCAACGTAGGAACAGCTCAGTAGCAAAGTTTGGATTAATCTGTGAAAGATCACTGTAATTATTAATATTGAGTATTTGATGGAGTCATAAGAAGATTCAGACACTCAAAAAGAAATTGTCCTGAATGCATTAGGTATGTAGGGGAAAAAAGAGAAGGAATTCTGAATGTCTTACAAGCTTCTGTTTTGTGTTCTCCTGGTTTCATTTGCTCTGTGTTTATTATTTTGTTCTTTCTTTTGTTACTGGAAACAAATCCTAAAAGTTTGTCCAGTCTTTTCCACTAATAGAAAATCCACAGTAGCGCATGCTTACTCATGTCAGACTTTGAAGCTGTGGCTTGTTGACTATGGAACATTTGTTTGATTACTCACACAGCCTAATACAGCATCTCATGCAGTGTTAGAACACCTGCCAAATTACCACTATTTAGAGACAGTGCTAAAAGACACTGCTTTGGAGCCCTAGCTGTCTAACTATGTTAGTACTGCCCTTTGTCTGGCTTAATTAAGTCGCTAATGCAACTCTCCCATATCTGACACCAGAGTTCCCTTCAGTATGTTTGCATAGCACTCCACTGTGCTGTTTAGGCAGGTCAGTGGAGTTGGCCTTAGCACAATAGTATGTACCAACATTTGTTTTTCCATATAATGATGTGGTACTATAACAGAAGGAGAAATACACTCTGTTCCTGTGCAGTTCTAAAGGAATGTGCCTGGAAAAAAACATGTGGAGTTGATTTATACCTCCATTCAGCAGAGGAGGTTTGTTAGGATTTAGATCTTACGTTTAGCTAGGGGAAAAGACTTCAACTTACTACTAAGTATTTATGAAACACCCTTTGAAAAGATTTCTGAAATAAATACAGTGAACTTGAATGTAACTGTCTGCACATGCAAAAGGCAGATGACATTTTGTGTTTTGAAATACTAAGATACCACACCGATGCATGATTAATGTGCTTCTAAATACTCCTGGAAGCCAAATTTTCTCCTTCTCAGTGATTGTATATGAGCACAGCTACACACTCATGCACACAGCACCTCAAGAGTAGGATTTTACTGGTAAAAGGGCACCGGAACCCATTGAAAGTACACTATATTTCATGGTTAAGTTCCCTGACATGTATTCTCAGTACATTTTTCTCTAAATATATGACACACTTTAAAAATAAAAAACATAAACAGCATTAGAAGACTGAAGCACAAATGGTTCTTCAGAGCATGCAGAATCCCAAGCATTGGAGAAGGCATCTTTCCACATGGAAGATGTTGCACTGTTAATAGATTTCCCTGAAAGACAATTTTGCTCTGCCAGACAATGAGCTGAGAGTTTTACACTTTATTGCCAGAAAAACCTGAGGCATTTGCCTGCACTTGGCTTGTTTTGTGTAATTATTGCTTGTGTACAATTTAAAGATGCAAACATACTACTTTGTGTTCAAATAGAAAGTTTTCTTTCCAGGTTGCTTCAGATATGAAGCAGAATACTTATACTCCAATAACAGAGCATATTCTAAATTAATGATTGCATCATTAATGAGCAAGTAAAATCTTTATGTCATCTCACATTAAATCTGATGATTCTTTTAAAAAGCCAAGTTCAGATTATCCTTTTATCTAAGATGACATTTCTATAATTACTGGAATATTATTTTAAAAAACATAAAACTACACAGACTCATCAGTAAAAACATTCGAACAGTATTTACTAATATTCAACATTCAAACAATATTTACTAATATTTTACTAATTTCTTGCCCTCCTTGGAAGTGGAACCTCTTACCAGTTAAGGTGCAATGTAATGTGAGGCACTCCACCTGATCTGAAAGGAAATTTTGAGAAGCCCTGACTGCTAGATTTTTCTCCATTATCTTCCAGATCCTCATATGGCCACAAGTTAGCTGATGCTGTAGATTCTTAGTTCATTAAGAAAGTGTCATCCCCTCCAAAGATTCAGAGCTAAACCAGTATATATGAGCCATTGTACTAGTGAGAAAAGCAGAAAATGAAGCATGTGGGGATGAGATCAGGAAAAAGTTTACTAGAGCTCCCTCTTGTAGCTCTGACCTAGTCATATCACTTAAGTGATGTGACTATTGTACATTAATTTGAGTAAACATACAATGTAGTTGCTCTCCTGTCATTTGTTATAAATACCTTGGCAGATAAAAACCATAATGAAGTACAAAATGAAATAAAATGGAAGTAGCACATTGAAACGCTTTGTGATTTCTTTGCTTTGACACGCACACACGTATAATAGTTCTGTCTGTACTTGGAATTTAATGTGTGTGAGTCAGTATATCTGAAATCAGTAATTACAGTTACAAATACAAAGCTACTATATACTCATTGTACATAGCTCGTGAGTAGTCTATATTAGTAGGAGTAAAAAAGTCTTGAGTGTTTGCTGAAGTTTGTAAAAATATTTGAGCAATTAGCAGGCACAGCCACCTGTGCAGCCTTGGGCAGCTTTGGGCTGCATGGCAAGTTATAGCCCCAGCACTCTTCTCTCTGAGAAGAGCTCAGGCTCCTGCACAAGAGATATTCCCTTGAAGGCAGGAGTATTGTGGACAAGGTCCTCCCAACTTCCCATTTTCTTCAGCAGGGAATCTTTGCACATTCATTCTCTCACATCCGCCTATGCACATTCATCTACAGTAATTTATCACCTTCCTCACTGTCTGCATCCTTAATAGCTCCCTGAAGCCTGCAAAACTCAAAATGGAAAGCATGTGATGGTAAGGGAATTAACAACTTGGATTTTTTGCCTTCTCAGTATAGATCGAGGTGCCAGAGCAGACACTGCACATCAGAGCCTCAAGCAGCCCTTCATGACCCTGCGCAGCTGGGACCCCAAGGAGTCTTCTGGGGACCTGCCTAATGGACAAGGGCAACCTGTCAATGTTATCTATCTTGACTTTAATAAGACCTATGATACAGTTTCCCACAGCACCCTCCTGCTCGTGGCTTGGATAGGCACATGCAATGTTGGATAAAAAACTGGCTGAATGGCCAGACCCGGAGAGTTGCAGTAAATGGAGTTTAATCTACTTGGTGGGCAGTTACAAGTGGTGTTCCCCAGGGCTCAGTACTGGGGGTAGTTTTAACAACTTTATTAATGACCTGGGTGAGGGAATTGAGTGCACCATCAGTAAGTTTGCGTATGACACTATATTGGGTTGGAGTGTTGATCTAGTGGAGGGTAGAAAGGCTCTGTGAAGAGATCTGGACAGGCTGGATCAATGGGCTAAAGTGAGTTGTATGAGGGCCCTGCACACAGGTCACAACAACACCATACAAAGCTACAGGCTTGGGGCAGAGTGGCTGGAAAGCTGCCCAGCAGAAAAGGACCTGAGCGTGCTGGTTGACAGCCATCTGAGTATGAGCCAGCAGTGTGCTCAGGTGGCAAAGAAGCCCAACAGCATCCTGGCCTGGATCAGGAATAGTATGGCCACAAGGAGTAGGGAAGTGATCAAGCACCTGTACTTGGCACTGGTGAGGCCAAACCTTGAATACTGTGCTCAGTTTTGGGCCCCTCACTACAAGATAGACATTGAGTTGCTGGAGCATGTTCAGAGAAGTGTCACAAAGGTAATGGAGGATCTAGAGAATAACTCATAGAAGGAGTGTTTGAGGGAACTGGGATTGTTTAGTCTGGAAAAAAGAAGGTTGAAAGGAGACCTCATTCTCTAGAACTACCTGAAAGGAGGTTGCAATGAGGTCAGTCTGTTTTCCCTAGTATCAGGTGATAGAATGAGAGGAAATAGCCTGAAATTATGCCAGACTTATTATTATTATTATTATATTGGGTATTAGGAAAGAATAGNATTGGGTATTAGGAAAGAATAGTTAGGCGTTAGAATAAGCTGCCCAGGGAGGTGGTGGAGTCACCATCCCTGGAGGTGTTTAAGAAATGTGTGGACATGGCACTTCAGGACGTCGTTTGATGGCCATGGCAGTCTTAGGTTGATGATTGGACTTGATGATTTTAAAGGTCTCTTCCAACCAAAGCTATGACGATTCCATGTTTCCAGGGCTAGAGAAAATGGCTTCAAGATGCATCAGGGAAGGTTCA
>WBNM01016622.1:0-19028 GCA_013399055.1 Ramphastos sulfuratus | reverse complement strand
TACTAGTGGGAGGTGTCCCTGCCTATGGCAGGGGGTTGGAACTAGATGACCTTTGAGGTCCCTTCCAACCTTACCATTCTATAATTCTATGATTCTATGCCTTGGACTAAATTACTTGCACTGAAGATGTTCAGTGGCCCAAACGACAGTATTCGAATTCTGATGTTGTTGGATGTCTCTTCATGAATTTTCTTGTGGTCTCTTTTCAGATTAATAATGTGAAATAATCTTCAGGGGAAAAAATAAAAAACAAAAATAGAAAGAAAATATATTTCAGCACCGTAGCCCAATAGTATTGTTTATCAGCATCAAAAAAATCAAGCTGTGTGTTTCTCCAGTGCCCTGAGGACAATACCCTTGTATTTAGGAGATTTATATTCCTGTGGGAATATAAGTGATACCAAAGGCAGCAGCTTTGGAGTGCAGCTGCAGTTATCATTAAAAGAGATAAGTATTTGAAGGGATTTTGATATTTCAGTCATGCTTTGATATCAGTGATCTCTTGTGTAAAACACAGAAGTATGCCAACAAAAACAGAGATGACTATTGAGTGGTACTTTCTGCTTAATTACGAAAAGAAAGTCTCTTTTCCTAAAAAGTGCACTCTTTTTTAAATGTATTAAGAAATAGGATCACAAAAAGCTGGAAAATCGTGCCCAGGTGCTGTGAATGACAACGACACACATATTCATACCTCTTATGCCAATACCTTAGTATGCAAAAGTCACTTTTCTGTGAATATTAGGCTGTTATTTATATAACAACATTATGAATTAATTTAGAACTGTTTTTACATTGCCAACCAGAAGTTTGGAGCAAACATTTTGAAAGAAATTCAGAAAAATGGACATTTTCAGATCCTAGAGTTCACATACTACAAAGCAGTACAGTGCATTATCTCTATTTGCATTCAACATTCCTTGTCTAGTAAAGTGAAATTCTAGAAAAGTAGGGCTTTTATCTAAAGTCTAAAAGCCTAGAAAATGAGTAAATGTTGTGAAGTATTGGCCTCAGCTTTCACAGCTTTCATTACGAAGTAAAGTCTGCATGCTGGATGTTCTCAATAGCCTCTGCAAGACTGACCAAAGCAATGAAATATTAAATCATAGCTGAAGAAACACTAAAGCATAGCTGAAAGAAGCCAATGTTATGTTGAGGAGTTCATTGGAACTCCTGATATTTTTGCCAAATACCAATCTCAGATCTTTGCCCCCTATGCTTTGAACAAAGGCAGTGGTGTGAAAGTGATAAGAAACGAAGGTTTAGCAATATCCTTTCTCCTTTTGCTGTTCACCCAAAGCAAAACTTGGAGGCTCTCTGAAACCCTTTATTGACATCTACTATGTCTACATTGAGAACTATTTCTGGAGTCTTATTCAACCAATTCCTCACATTAATAAGTCTGCTATCTAGCCAAGCAATGCAACCTAACTGTACTGTATTTTTCCTGTTGCTTCAGATGTACATTCCACTTTTTTTACCAGTCTCTAGCGCTCTGTGGATCCAGATTCTATCATTGAACACACTGATATTTTTTTTTTTTTAGCCATTTAGTATTTGGGAAACAAAATTCATATTGGCATGGAGGAAAATATAGAAATGCAGTCCATAAGCCCGTGAAAGAAAGTTGTTGCAATACAGCTGTTTAATGAGTTCTCCTACATCAGCTAAAGTACTGTAATTGTCTGTCAATGCACTTGAGCTTGCCCAGGGTGAGGTAAACATCCATGTGCTCCAGGGATTACTCATTAAATGAAGCATTGTGTTTTAATACTGAGAAGTCTCGGCTGTCCTTCCATTATTTTCTGCTTTAAAGACAAATTTATTCTGCATAAGAGTAATTTTAATTATGTGGTTTGCTGTGTGTATGTTGGATATTTTTCAATTACTCATGCAGACTGCAGACAAGCACATACATATGTGTGCACACTGTATTTTCCCTTCTATAATTAAGACTTTCTGGCACTTTGCAATAGCAGGATCAAGGCCAAATTGCAGCTACCTCTGGAAAATCTTAGAAGTAGGTGTAAATGAAAAAGGAGGTGCAACTTTTCTGCTTTAGAACTTAACAAGGACTTTTTTTCTCAGAAAATGTAATTTCCCCCCCCCCCCCCCATCATGATTTTAGTGTTAATTTTTGATTTAAAATGTCACAGAACTTTCAAATATTTGTGTTTTTTGAAACTGCTCTGAAACTCACTGGGCAATGAAAGAAATGTCATTACATTATCATGATCCATTGCAGATACTAACTTAACTTGAAACTTGAATTTCCAAAGATGTAACAAAAAGAACTATTTAATTTTATTTAAAAAAAAATTATTCTAAGTAAATATAACCAATTTGATCCTTTGGGATATCTGCAGTTTGTAATAGCGATCTGAAAATGTTGTAAAAGGAAAGGATCTTTTTTTCCTTAGGGTTTACTGTAGTGCTTCTGTGAGATGCAACCCATCTGGATATTTACTACCCCTCATGATTCACTATGTGAGATGTTGCTAAAGAAGTTATAAAGAATAAAGAAGTTATATTCTGTCAGGCCCTTCTCTATGCACGTATGAGGCATCAGTATGGAGTACATAAAACACAACTGTTTTCTAGTATTTGTATTCATCTATCGATCCAATAAAATGTAACAAGCCCAAATGAGGAATCCTTTTCATGAGCTGTGCATTTCAAGTTCTGACCTATTGACTTCATGACAGTAAATATTCTCTAGTGGGAGTAAGATGTTCATCATGCCTTAACATTAAGTCCTGGAGTCAAGGAAGTGGCTGACTCGAATAAACAAGTAGCTCATCCAGTCTGCCATCCTGGCACCAAGAGGGGATAAGACCAGATGTTTCCATGGAAGGCAAAAATGTTCACAATTTTGCTGTTCCATACTAAAAGATACTGTTTGTTACAGAACTTACACCTTGACACATGAAAACTAATAGACCTAATAAGTCTATACCCATATAATCAGTTTACACTGTAAATCTTCAAATACATTTCTTTAATTGTTCATCCTAAAAAGTTTGAAATTTAAAAGGTATATTGTCAACTTGTGTAGAATTAAAACTCTTTCCCTCCTCTGCCTTTTATTTTATTTATAAGGATGGTAAAAGTCATAGAGGCAGAAAAATCTATTCATTTCAGTAGAGTAAAATTGAATTTTGCTTTTATATGAGAGAGGGAGATCTGCTTACCAGGGAGAGAGCTGACAAAGGTGATCTAACTGCTAGACACTGGGCTAATTTTTCTGTCCTGTCACCTAAAAGTATTCACAAAAAATATTCTTGTACTGCCNCTGTACTAGTGGGAGGTGTCCCTGCCTATGGCAGGGAGTTGGAACTGGATGATCCTTGAGGTCCCTTCCAACCTCACCATTCTATAATTCTATGATTCTATTATTTTACTTTCTAGCTAATCAGTAGGTTCCATTTTCTAGCTAACCAGGATGTTCCACTTTCTAGCTAATATTATAAAGGTGGTGGTATATGAAGGGAAATTAATATATTGCCACACTTCATTGTTGGTATTGAAAGTAGTTTGTCACACTCCACGCATTGGATATCAGACATATAAAATTGTTTGTGAGATGGTGTTGCAGATGCAAGAATTTAACAAGGGCTCAAAGGGAGGCTGGACGAGTACTCAAAAGTGATAACTACTTGGGGGCTACAAAATAGACAGGCCACAATTGTCTCAGGAGATCTCTTGGGCTGAAAATAAATGGAGGGAGAGTGCTAAGGGTGGGGGAATATCATATATAAATGTTTTATTCTTCCTTATACTTACTGTTGAAAGCAGACTACTAGACTGGATAAGCCTTTGGTCTGGCCATTACAAACATTTTCACATTCTTGTTTGAGCAAGGAGTTGTTGTGTGAGAGTTTATTTTTCTGGAACAGGAAATGGATGTTGAACATGGAGAAAACCCAAAATTGCTTCAATGCAGAAAATCAGTAATACATTTTGTAATACATATCGCTAAGGAAAGCAAATGGAGAAACAACTTTAGTGCTCAAACATGATTGTTTCATCAGTTACTGACTATGTAGGTTTGTAGTCTTGTTTGGTTGTGGATTTGGGTTTTTTTGGCCTTTTTTGTTATTGTTTGTTTGGGGTTTTTTTTTTGTTGGGTTGAGTTTTTTTGTTGGTTTTTTTTTTGGGTTTTTTTTTTTTTGTTTGTTTTGTTTTTTTGTTTGGTTTGGTTTTGTCTTTTGCATTTCATCTTATATTANTGCCTATGGCAGGGGGTTGGAACTAGATGGTCTTTGAGGTCCCTTCCAACCTTATCATTCTATGATTCTATGATTATTGTGAGTTACAGATTTGCATTGTTTTCCTGCTGTTTTCTCCAAATAATTCTTCAAGTGCACACAGAAGGCTTATTTTGCTCCACATCTCCTACATGCTGATTTCTAAATCTCTAGCAAAATTCAAGTACCATAACTTGTATGACAGTACATACTATTGCTAAACAGAGACTCAATCAGCTGTAGCAACAATGTCTGCTAAAGATGTTGTTCTTTTTCCAATAAAGAGATTGTTATATGGAAGAATGAAAAGGGGTATGGTCCACTCATGGTTCATGAGTCAATTCAGTGACTCATAGTATTGAAATTTATTATGCACATAAGGCATTTTTTTTAATCTTGTGGGGTTTTGTTTTGTTTTGCTTCTTTTTTTTTTTTTTTTTTCCATTTGTCTCATCCTTTGTTAGGATTGGCCTTGCATGCTGGATTCTTATCTTTTTATTGCTTTGGGGATTTTGTAATGTTAATACAAGCACTGCTGAAAAAAAACAAGAATGTGACTGAGGTGCCTCTAAAGGAATAGAGATGACAAGGTTTGAGTGGGCATTTTTAATTGGCTCATTCTGTTCATCCTGCCTGCAAGTGCTGGGTTGTAACTTGTAATTGTCATTGGAAACAGCCTACTTTCTTATCATCCATACAATTAGAATTTGCCTGTGGCAGAAGAAAAAAAAAAGTTTTTAAGAGTTATGATTATCAGTGTTATTATTGTTGTTCTCCATATGATGTGTATTAAAGATGATGGATGAGAAGTAGGGTTGTCCTTACACTCAAAATTGCTCTCTTTAGTATTAAGAAGAACAAAATTCTGCTGCTGCATATTTTAATGTTTTCTTAGATTATATCAGCTGTTTGAAATAACTGCTTGCTGATCTTAGAGTGATTACAACCCATGAGCTTATAGATACTCTTGAACATATCAAGGAAAAATGCTCTTGAGTAGGTATTTTCCCAGAATGTCCATCTGAAAGAAAAACTGCTTTTTGTCTCCTCATAGTTTCTTAGTGATGCAAGATGATAGCAGTTTAGCAATAATTTTCTTGATAGAAATTGTTAATTTTTTTTTTTTTCCAGATCATGCTTTCAATGGGCTTGGTTTTGGTTATTAATAGCAATTCTGGCACTCTATGTCTTAGCCAGTCACAGATCTCTACAATAGCAAAACTCACAGTTTACATGTATGTGTCTGTGTTTTCCTGGGTTCCAGAGAAATGTAACTATTCCTTTTGTCCTGGAAAGGGACATGTGAGACCTCATCCTGCATGGCACGTTACACAAAAAGAATTAGCAATAAGCTCTTTCTGTGCCTCAGGAGAAGCACAAAGCAGCTGTAGTGGGACTAAGGGTCTAAACAGCTGATCTCATTGAGAGTGGAGGATGGTCAGCACAACAATGTTCAATAGCTTGTCAATTCATGACCCTAAGGTCCAAGAGAAGACTTCCATTCCCTCAGACAAATGCTGATCCCCATTAATATGAATGGTTGAACTTCATTTGACATCAGTCAGTCCCGGGCCTGAGTACAAGTACATTATTCCCTGTGCCATTACTGCAAGTCACATACCCAAGATGACCAGACAAGGGGAAGAGTTTCCAGTAGTTATCCTTGTTTTACATTTGCAGTACTGAGTGAAGACTGTAAACAAGTTTATTTCTCTGCAACCATGTTGAATATCTTCAAGATTATTTCTTGCATTTTACAAAATTAATCTTTACTCTTGTCTGTGTTTACTTAAAATTGTTGTCCTGTATCAGATTGAACTGCCTGGAAAGAAGCATATCATGTTTAATATAGTGGCATTGATAACTATTGATGTAATATGATTCTACTCTTTATTCATTGCAAATCCTCTTAGGATGGCTCCATTTAGCATCAGGATGGCTACAGAGTACATTTAGCATCAGTTGCCCCAGCTGTGAAAGGAACTAATAGGTGTACATTTCCTTTCCAAATACTCAGTATGTACTAGTTATTCTGTATTTAAAATTTAAAGTGGGAAAGGTATTGTATAAATTTTAAAATTACATTTTGTTAGTATTTTATTTCTCTCCAGACATAGAAATTTCAGTTTCACATTTCAAATTAATGAAAAAAAAAAAAAAGAAAATCAAATATTAATTTGTCTAACAGTTTTCTGAAATACCCACAGACTGAAGTTCCTTTTGAACAGGCAATAATTTTCCTCTTTCTTGTGAAGATATCATGCCCATGTAAGCCTTTTGTATAATGAATGTTCATTTAGTTGTTGTATTTGTAATCTCCAGCTGCAGCCATCACTCTCTAAATCTGTCATTGAAGGATTTTGTTTTAAATTCTGTCTGGCTTTGTTTTCAGATGTCTCAGGATTCCTCCCTGTGTTGAGTCACAGCTGTGAAAAGAGAAATCTACCTCTTTAATTCAAGGGTTCGGTGGTTTAAAAGCACTAAAGCCTGGTGGGGAATATCTTATGGAAGACAGTTAATCATGATAATCTTAAGGGGTTTCATAAACTTACATAGGGATCATCTGACATGAAGGGTCCTGGATATATTCAAGCCCTGGTTACTTTGAGGGGTGCCTGTTTTCCCAGGCAATGGGATTCTGTATAGAACAGGCACCTGTGGTGGATGTTTGCCACCTGCTCAGCTGTGGCTATGGAAACACAACTTAATCTTCTCCACCACATACCTTTTCTAGCTAACCAAGGATGGAGGCTAAATCCTTTCTAGTAATTTTTCTCCCCACAACCTTGAGAAGCACTTAATGTAGTAGCTGCAATGGCTTCTACATCTTGATCCAAGGGGAAGCTTGTATACAGTTTTGGAGCCCCCAGCACAGGAAGGACATGGAACTGTTGGAGAGGGTCCAAAGGAGTGTCATAAAGATGGTCAAGAGGGCTGGAGCAGCTCTGCTATGAGGACAGGCTGAGAGAGTTGGGGCTCTGCAGCCTGGAGAAGAGAAGGCTTTGAGGAGACCTTAGAGTAGCCTTCCAGTATCTGAAGGGGGCTTACAGGAAGGCTGTGGAGGGATTATTGACAAGGTCTTGCAATGACAGGACAAGGGGCAATGGGTTTAAACTGGCAGAGGGGAGATTGAAAGTGGATGTTAGGAGGAAGTTGTTTGCAGTGAGGGTGGTGAGACACTGGCACAGGTTGCCCAGAGAGGTTGTGGCTGCTCCCTCCCTGGAGGTGTTCAAGGGCAGGTTGGAGGAGGCCTTGAGTGCCCTGTCCTAGTGGGAGGTGTCCCTGCCTATGGCAGGGGGTTGGAACTAGATGATCCTTGAGGTCTCTTCCAACCTTATCATTCTATGATCTATGATTCTATGTCTGTACCTATTCTGTATGTATCTCACTTGTCTTATGCAGACATTACTATTCTTGATACAGGGGTTTATGATCTTCTTGTGAATCATCTCTTGAATTGTTGCAGCTTTTGTGTAGTTTTATAAAAGGACAATTTTCCTGATTTCATCCAGATTTCAGTAGCAAAGGAGCTGATTTGTGAGCAGATCAGGTAGGCATTGCCTTCACTGCAAGACTCCTTGGAAAGATAAGAGTGATCTCTAGAAAGTAGGAAAAATCATTTGATGGTTGTTAGTGTTGACCTTTGATGAAGACCTTCAACAAGTGATCCAATTCATTTTTTTCCCGTTCATTAGCTGTCAAAAGAACTGACAGAAAAATGTAGGTTAGAAGGGATATCAAGAGATTGTGCTATCCCATGCAGATCTTAAAGGATGGATAATTTAATCTTTGTATCAGATTACTCAGAGCTATATCCAGTTACTTTTGAAATATTGGCAAAGATGGAGAATCCACAACTTCTCTGAGCCCCTGTTCCAGTACTGACCATCCTTATGGGGAATAAAGCCTGAGAACTTCCTCAACATCAAGACTGTCTCACTGTTTTAGGGTATAAGTGTCTATTTAGCATAGGATAGTAGAGGTGGTGTTTTACATTATGCCTTTTTTTCTTCTTTTTTTTTTTTTTTTAAATTAATCTTCACTCCTCAGTGAATGAGTGGTTATCTGTCAGAAAAGCTCTGCTATTTGTTAGTGAAGGACTGATTCATCTGTGTACTCTGTGTCCTCACTTTGTCCTCACGAGACAAAGGAAAGTTGCTGTGGTTTTAAACCCAAGTGGAAATTCTTCTATGTGGAATGAAGGTGGTGATGCCTGAATTTTTGTTTTCTTTCTCAGTCTGACTGTTTCAGATTCCAGGAACTGTCATGCTAGCACGCTTTACAAAGTAGTTTAAAAATAGACCAGCAAAACAACCCTGTTGTACAGAATAGAAATTGCTTTCTCTGGCAACACAAGCAGAAGTTCTTGTAGGGTCTGAGAGTAGAATGTTCTGACTCTTGAAAACAGTAGAATTGATGATCAGTGAACACAGGGCTGTTAAACCTTTAATAATCTGCTGACTAAATTCATACTGGCTGCACTTTCCTCCTTAAGAAGTTCTGTGAAGTTCTTGTTTATGGAACACAAAACGGTGACTGCTTGTAATTTTCTACAGTTTGTGCAAGGTCTTAAATCAAGAGTAAAAACTGGAAGAAGTGGTACATGAGTCATGGACCTAACCACAGGAATCACAGGCAGCAGTGTGCAGTGCCTGGTTAGAAGAGTGGNCAGAGTAAAGGGACAGAATTCCCTCCCTTGCCCTGCTGCCCACACTGCTCTTGCTGCAGCCCAGGATCCAGTCAATGTCTGGGCTGCACTCACACTCCAGGCTCATGCAGAGCTTTTCATCAGCCCAGACCCCCAGGTCCTTTTCCTGATGGCTGCTCTCAGCCATTCACCACCCAGCCTGGAGCTGTGCTTGGGATTGTGTCTACCTGCTGCTGTAACCTTACTCAAGTGATGTCACTTCATATGATAATGTTAAACAGACAAATCAATTAGCTCGTAGTGGCAAGCACAGAGGGTAGGGAATAGTGTCATTAGAGCTTTTGAACTGCTCAGGTGCTGAGGGAAACCTGTCAAGAGGAATAGGTCCACGTTATATTAGGGAATTGTGTAAGCTTGCAAATGTATTGTGTTATGTTGACACTGCTGTTTCCCTATCCCATGTCCTCCAAATGTAAATAAAATTAAAGAAAAAAAAGACAGCAATTATGTTCAGCCTAATAATATAATAACTGGGTTAATATGCCAACAGAGATCACTACAGTACACTGTATACGTTCATATGTGTCTCAATTTCCACATTGGCAGCACAAAATTAGTTGGACTAAGGGATTTAAAAAAAACTCTCTCCTTTAATAGAGTTCAAATGTGTAGTCATGAATTATTGAATCAAAATGTGTTGGAAGTGTAAATTAAAATCCTCCTGGCATGTCTGTCCCTATACCGTGGTTTCTGTATTAAGCCCCTACAGACAGTGCTCTGCAGAGTTCAGTGACAGTGCATTAAGTAATGAGACCATAAGTTGATGAAAGGAATTCTGTGACAATATGCTATTGAAGTATACAGCAAGCATATTTGATCAAAGCCCAGCTGTCAAGTGAAGTGCACATTTTTAAATCATCACTGAACTCTATTAGCCTGAATTATTTTGAAATCTACCAGATCGGGTTTTTAAACAGTTGACAATGAACTAAGCAATATTGACAGTTAATGGAACACTCTGGCAATAGAAAGATTTAGTACAATAGAAAGAATTTTTTTTTTAAATGGTTAATTATGCTGANGTTCAAGGCCAGGTTGGATGAGGCCTTGAGTGACCTGTACTAGTGGGAGGTGTCCCTGCCTATGGCAGGGGGGTGGAACTAGATAATCCTTGAGGTCTCTTCCAACCTTACCATTCTATGATTGTATAATTATACCTATCAACTGCCTATCCTCAATATTTGTAACATTCAAGCTTTCTGAGTCTCGTAGGCACCTTTAAACACAGCTGAGAAATCTGCAAGTGCCTACAAACATTTAAGCAAAATTCCATAGTAGTTGACAGTACATTTCTGCTTATGTCAGATAAATTTAGCCACAATTTATAGCATGATAAAATATTTGCAGTGAAATGGAATTAACATTCTAAATATATTTGTAAATATAAGTATTTGTTCCTTTATTTCCTGTTTAGTTGAGGGTTTGTTTTGGAGATTTCTAGTTCATAGAATCATAGAATGGTAAGGTTGGAAGGGACCTCAAGGATCATCTAGTTCCAACCCCCTGCCATAGGCAGGGACACCTCCCACTAGTACAGGGCACTCAAGGCCTCGTCCAACCTGGCCTTGAACACCTCCAGGGAAGGAGCAGCCACAACCTCCCTGGGCAACCTGTGCCAGTGTCTCACCACCCTCACTGCAAACAACTTCCTCCTAACATCCAGTCTAAATCTCCCCTCTGCCAGTTTAAACCCATTGCCCCTTGTCCTGTCATTGCAAGACCTTGTCAATAGTCCCTCCCCAGCCTTCCCGTAGGCCCCTTTCAGATCCTGGAAGACTACTCTCAGGTCTCTTCGACGCTTTCTCTTCTCCAGGCTGCAGAGCCCCAACTCTCTCAGCCTGTCCATAGTTGCTGGTGTTTTCTTTGACTGATAGGTTGGGCTGGTTACCTGTGGGCAGGACCCAGATATTTTCTGCCTGCACACAGAACTGACTGGCTAGTGGGGCCTCTGGTGAATGTACAGTAGAATATATTGTCATACAGCATGAAATGATGGGAAATGTGCAACAGTAGGAGCTGGCTTGGATATGGATTGCTTGGATCAAGGACAGAAGAGCCCTGTCAATTTACATCCATAGATATAGGTATATGCATGCAGACAGCTCACAGGCTATATGCTTTCTGAGTATGTACTATTTACCTTGCTGCTGTATCTGGATCTGTTTCATGACAAATTTCACCAGAATACCACACTATCTTCCCATCAGGATGGGTTTTCCACCAGCATGAAAAATACATGGCAAAGAAAGTATCTTTGCAAGTAACTAACCTGTGAAATAAGCCATGGTTACTGGTGACCCCAGAAACACCAGGTAGCTAGACCTGTGGTAGTTCAACTGTTACAGCTAGAGGACTCATGCTCTACCCTTGCAGACACTGGAAAGTCTCCTATGAAAGGAGGTACAGAGAACAGATTTTCCATAGCATAATGCTGGCAGTAATTCCTGGAGGTGAAAAAGAGACTTTAACACTTCCTTTGAGTTGGCCGTTGTAGGTATATATTTCTTCCAGCAAAAGAATGGTAGTTGCATGGTCAGTGGTTTAGCTGGCTTGGCAGTGCTGCCTGGGGTTAATTCAGGTTTTAGCAGCACAATTACAATCTGTCAGTGTTTAAATGTTCAGGCAGGTCTCCCCCAGACGAGCATTTCTTTTCTCTGATGACCACCATGACACTTTTCTGGCTTTTCAGTATTTTCTCAACATCAGGCCAAGTCTATTCCACAGGCAAAGCCTCCTGTGCACGTTCTCTCCCTGTCTACTATATTCAGAACTGAGCCAAGCTACTCTGAGTGCTGCAAGTGGTGACAGACTCTTCAGAGGAAAACTGTCTAGCTCTCTTTGAAAACCTTAAGATGTCACCGTGCTTGGCAGGAAGCAGTTTTCATCTTGTCTACCTTTTCATTAATGTAGGAATTTACATCCTGCTGCCTTTTTGTTCTCTTGGATACCAAACCTCATCTTAATATCACTCTTCATAGGCTGAGAGGGGTTTTTTTTGTCTGCTAGAGTAATGTGGTATACTTAAAATAATGTAATACTGAGGGTTGACTTTGGGTTCCTTTTGATAGTTATGTCTTGCCAAATCGTGCCATACACTCCTTTTATTTTTGGTTTGTGGTTTTGGTTGGTCTTGTTTTGTTTTGTTCTTTTTAAATGATCAGTCATGTAAGGTGTTCTTGCATCGTTCTAAATAAAGAGACTATGGGAAGTTGTTATTGCAGATGCAATATATGGAGTGGTACTTCCTTCCACCAATGAAAAAAAAAGAAAAATCCAACTGAGACTCATTTGTATCTAACTTTAGAGTGAAAGGCATGCAGGTATTTATGTTTGGGTATATCAGGTGCACATTTTATTCCTCTGCCTACCTCCTTTTTGCAATACCATTATCAGATGACAAGTTGCTTTTCATCTCATCCTTTTCCTTGGACAGTAGCCATTGAATATAAAACTATAGGTCTGATCTTTTTATCTTTTTATTTTTTTCAAGGAGACAAAATATACAAAAAATTAGGGTTAGAGAGTAGCTGCCTTTTTTTTTTTTTTTTTAATTCCCCCCCACCAGTCTTGGTTTTATGATTTATATATCTAAAACATACAATGCCACAGAGAAAACTTCACAGAATCACTATTTCACATGATACATATCCATGTCTGTGTGCACAGCTGTCTACCTGTTCCCTTCTGAAAGGATTACTTATGTGTCTGTGGTATAATCTTTGGGTGTAATCCTGACTCCACTGGCCTGAAAAACTTTTCAGTGTCCTTTGAGAGTGAAGTGCTAATTTCCTTTGTGTATCATTTTAAGTGCCCGACAGTAAATTCCAGAGTCAGGTAAGATCTCTATAACAGTGTGACACAGATCACTCTATAAAGGCTGCCCATCCTTACCAGTACTTATCTCCAGACTACCTGCCTTTTAAAAATACTTCCATCAGCAGGGTAAGGTTCAGAAACATGTAGAAGACTACAAAAAATAAACCAAGTAATTCAATTCCTTCATTCTTCTTTTCTCACTCTCACTTCCTTAGTCGCCCTTTTTACTTCAGTTTGAGTTTATCCCAATGAACAAAAAAATCCCCAATATAATTCTCAAATGTATTTTCTGTCTGTTGGAGAGCTTTATTTATTATCAGATGGTTCTCTGCAATAATTACTTATTTTTTCTGACTCTTTATTCTGTCAGTTGAATCCTCCTTGTCCCTCAGTTCCTTCATTTTTATTTGCTCTATTGGGATGTTAAGTGGCAATCAGAGATCAGATTTTTCTTATCTTTTAAATTACTGGTGNCTATGATTCTATGAAATTGATAGAGTGTAAATCCTAAGTAAAGGCAAAGCCTGTACAGCTTTGTAAAACTCATTATAAACTGGGTTATGCTTCATATGAGTCTTTACTATTCATCTGGGTATTTAATAATAGCAAATTCTCCTTTATGGCAAAACCTTATCTAAACCAGATACACTAATCCCAGTGATTTAAGCAAAGCAAAACAAAAGGAAAAAAGGCCCAGCTATTATAGGTTCATGTAATTTTTTAGGTTCTACCATTGTCTTTTTATTCAGTAAATTTTCCTAGTGTTGGGAAGTGATGTAATACTGCTCTGGGGTTTCCGTAGAAAGTATTTTTTCAGAATCCTGAAAGAGAATGTTTGCTGCACTATAAACAGCACAAAAGCTACTTAATAAATGGGAGGATAGTGATGAATAATACTGTTTACCAGTTCTTGGATGGAATTAGCTTTAAATTTAGATTTCACAGTGAAGGGAAAAAGCCTCTTCTGCCAAATAATATATCAACAGACCAAGAGGTACAAGAACATAGTTTCATTATGCTGTGGATGAATGTCATCCTTGTTAATCAAAAATATTTAGTAAGTTTAGAGACATAAAATAATTTTTAGTCTATTTTATGTTATGAGTTATTAAGGGGCCACAAAGATGCTCAGAGGGCTGCAGCAGCTCTGCTATAGGGACAGGCTGAGAGAGTTGGGGCTCTGCAGCCTGGAGAAGAGAAGGCTTCCAGGAGACCTTAGCGTAGCCTTCCAGTATCTGATGGGGGCTTACAGGAAGGCTGTGGAGGGATTATTGACAAGGTCTTGCAATGACAGGACAAGGGGCAATGGATTTAAACTGGCAGAGGGGAGATTGAAAGTGGATGTTAGGAGGAAGTTCTTTACAGTGAGGGTGGTGAGACACTGGCACAGATTGCCCAGGGAGGTTGTGGCTGCTCCCTCCCTGGAGGTGTTCAAGGCCAGTTTGGAGGAGGCCTTGAGTGACCTGTACCAGAGGGAGGTGTCCCTGCCTATGGCAGGGGGTTGGAACTAGATGATCTTTGAGGTCCCTTCCAACCTTACCATTGTATGATTCTATGATTAATTTGACTCATATATGCTTGGAGTTTTCCCTCTTATTAACACAGAACTTTGCATATTCAGTCCACAATTATAGAGCAGTTTCGAACCAACCAGCAGACAATCGGATTAATTTTTCTTTTGAAATATATATAATCATATATAAGTAGAATATCCACAGGAAAATGCATTAGAAACATATCTCTGTATGTTTGTAATTAATGCAGCATGCATGCATTTAAGTTAGAGGGGCAAAGAGATAATGAACCTTTCAATAAAGCTAAATAGCTGTTGGGATACTTTTTGTTTCTTTTTACAGCTAATTAGTTTTAAAACTATAAAGGCAGTATGCTCATCTAAACAGCTACTCATGCTGCTTGGGTCATTTTTACCTGCTTTTCACTCTATAGAATCATAGAACGGTAAGGTTGGAAGGAGACCTCAAGGATCATCTAGTTCCAACCCCCTGCCATAGGCAGGGACACCTCCCACTAGCACAGGTNCTTCTCTTGATGCAGCCCAGGACTGGGTTGGCTGTCTGGGCTGCATGCACACACTGCAGGCTCATGTTGAGCTTGTCATCAACCCAGACCCCAAGGTCCTTCTCCTCAGGGCTGCTCTCCAGCCATTCCATAAAGTCCCAACCAAGAGTTCAAACAGGGATAGAGGAGGAGAAGAAGGAAAAAATTGGCATCAGAGATAGTAGCTTGCATACTGAGCCTAAATGGTCTGAGTAACTCATTCAGTCTACTTATAAGTCCATAGCAACACGGTGATATTTTTCTATTCTATTCTAAATTTTTTTTTTTTAATAGACATGACCCAACCCAAAGTTTGCTCTAGATTTTCAGTAGCTGTGATTTGTAAGACTGCTATTAGCTCCAATATAACCAAGCCGTATCATCTTGTTAATCACTTATTCCGTGTTTGCTGCAGGCTGTTTTTATCAAAGCACAGAATTACGAATTTTAAAACGGCCTTGGAAAAAAAAAAAGTGTTTTAAATTATTCTCCAATTCCACGTAGGTTTTCTTTATGGAATTAAGCTGAGAGTTGAATGAACTGCTGTTAAAAAAAGTGTGTGTTTGCAGATGGGTCACAGTCCTTCCAGCTCTGGACTTCATGACGCCAGGAGAAGTTAGAATTTCTGAACGCGCTATTTGTGAGCGCAAGATTTAGCATTTAGATAGGTTTGAGCTGAATGATCTGAAAAAAAATCCCATACACACAGAGCTCCCTACTGTCTGTGTTTGGGAAGGCTGAAGAGCTCTGTTTATTGCAACAAAGGGCCTGGAATAAATTATGTTTAGTAAATTGGCTCCAGGTTTTCCTTTTTCAGACAGTAGCTTCAGAGCAGTCTGTTTTATAGGTTCCACTAAATCTGACCAATTGCAGGGAGGTGATACCTCATTTCAAGGATGTGACATCATGCATGTGCCAGTTACATCCAGTTTCCTTGTTCTGGCAATGTGGCAGGACACCAACAGCTTGAAATGTAGTCTTTTGGCAGTTTTAACCTACAAACAGTTATAAATTTATGAGCCCACAGGGAGATCCTAGCAGGATGAAGCCAGGTTCCTCAGCCCCTCTTCATCACACCACCCCTGTGTGGGACAAATAAAAGCTCCTTTATACCACTGGAAATACTCCTATTTCAGCGAGGTGCAAGCACAGCCTCCTTCCCCAGTCAGTCTCACAGGTGATAATTAACACAGAGCAGATATTTCCTATCTGAAATATAGGTGGGAAAGTAGTGTTTTTCTTTACAGATTCTTTTTCCGCATTTATTTTGGATCTGTTTATGATGAGGAAGTTTTAGAGCATGTTGGTGCTTAGTAGAAGTATTGAAGTACTAAAGGAAACAATAATTTTTCCTCCCTGACAAGACTCTTCTTACTTTGGAGGGGAGGAAAGGATAGGGGAGATAGATTTACTTTTACATTTTATACTTTATTTCTGTTCATGGATCTGATTACTGCTCAGTGGAATGACCAATGTTCTTCTCAGCAGAAGACACTGATTGACACTGCATATGTTACAGAGCGGGAGGATACTTCCTGAAGTTCAGTGGCCAGTTATTTGGTCTGAAGTTCATTAACCTGAGCTAGTCATTAGACTGCTGGAAGGGCTCTGTGCAGAAGCTGGAATTGTATTAGGAGATTATCATAAACTAAAAATGTATGTGACAATCTGGCCGGATTGCAATGAATCTAGGACAAGATGGAGTTGCCTGAAGCTCCCAGAACAGCTGCCTCCAGTGTAAACTAACTATCTTGTGTCAGGAATTAAAGCAAATGGTTTTTTTTTCACACACACTATGCAAGTAAAGGAGGGGAAAAAAAAAAAGAGAGAAAAAAAAAGGAAAAGAATGTGGTTATTATTATTATTGTTGTTGCTATTATCATTATCGTTATCATTAGCAATATCATTATCACTATTAATGACATTAATTAGCATTAGAAGAATAACTCTGTATGAAAAAATGAGGCTGTGAAGTATCACCAAAGAGGCAAGTCTGGTGCTGCTCCTCACCCAATTTAGCAAATGACAGTGCATTCAGGCAGCTGCTTTCTCCTGTAAGTGGTAAATTTAGTCCTGAATCTTCACTGTACTTTGCCTCAAGAAAATGAACCCAGATAATTTGGTGAGACCTCTTTTGGCTGAGGCCCAGGCCTTCAAGCCATGACTTCTCAGAATATTTGCAGTGGGACTGGCTCCCTCTTAACTGCTTCTTTTTGAAGTATGATTTGTCTCTATTGCCCTGCGGAAGATGAACCCGGCTGATGTCTCTTGGCTTAATATAGTCCTCCTCCCATCTTCCTCCCCTTAATTTCACCTTTTCTCCCCCACAAAATAGATTTCTTTAAGGTGATGTAACCTGGTGATAATCGAGTTGACAGAAGTCCTTCATAGTTCAACCACAAATAGATGTACCAACATAGAAGTACTAAGCTCCTCTCAGTGACTTATATCCCAGTACAGGGGTATTTCATGTTTTTCTTTTCTTTCCTTGTCAAAAATAGTGCATTCAGACACTGAATGGGAGTGTTGAGGAAGGGATTGAGAAGAAGGAGGCTAAATGTTCAGTGATAGGAGGGATACTTTGGGAGTTTTAAAAATCATTTCTCTCTCTCTTTCTCTCCATCACATCCTTCCTGCATGCTCCCTTTTCTTTTGCTATTAACAGGAGGTCTGTAGATCCAGAAAGCCCCATCTTCATCTGGCAGAAAGAAATAAAAGGGTTCCATTTCCAGTCCCTTTATGCCAGGAAGGGTGCACTGCCTCTACCATGAGATGCTGAATTGATTCTAAATGCCTTGATAGCTCACAGAGGTGCTCTGACACCATTGCTGGAGCGAGCTTCAGTGCCAGAGCAGCGGAGAGGCTCAGGGACCACAAGCTGTGGTACACCTCTCATGGGATCACAAGTTGCCTTTTCCTTGATGTCCAGCAAGTGCTGGCTGATGTGGGCACAAAGATTATTCTTTCAATAAAGCAGATTTAGTACCTTTCAGAAAAGAATTTTCAAGGCGAGTCATGAGCCATTAATCTTGTTACTAACCTTAACACTTCCTTACACCTTGATTTACAGCATTACTCCAACACTGACATTTGTCATTTCACTATCTCACTTGGCCTCTGGTATCATGCACTTGCAGGGGAGGGGAAGATCTGATCTCAGAAATATTTTTATACTCTGATCTCTGTCATCAAATTCTGCCTTCAGAACTCAGCATGCCAGTTCAGATAAATTCATATGCAAAAGTGGAGTGGGTGGGTAAAAAGGTAAAATGGATTCTTCATTTGTATTTATCATCATCATTTATATTTATATTTATAAAGTGGATTCATCATTGAGGCACTGGAACAGGTTGCCCAGGGAGGTTGTGGAGCACAGAAGCACCCAATGTGATCAAAGATCACATTGGGTGCTTCTGTGCTCCACAACCTCCCTGGAGGTATTCAAGGCCAGGTTGGATGAGGCCTTGAGTGCCCTGTACTAGTGGGAGGTGTCCCTGCCTATGGCAGGGGGTTGGAACTAGATGATCTTTGAGGTCCCTTCCAACCTTACCATTCTATGATTCTATGATTCTATGATTCTATGATCCTAAGTGGATACAGATAGGACATTGCTGCTTTCTCTTCAGCTTCTAGGGTGGCTGAGTCACCTTGTGGAAGCACATTCCCTAGTTTTATGATTCTGCTTTTGTGAAAGCAGAATAAGGCCAGTGATAATTACTTTCATTTGTAAAACACTTTAAGCTTTATGGAATATTGAACGACTGTTATTAAGTAGAGTGTTTCAAAGCTGGCTTAGTTGCACACTGTGCTGAGCTCCGTATCTGCCTACTGCCTCAGCATGAATTGCTTGTTAAAGTTTATAGGACATTTTGGTGAGGGAATTGAGGCTGGAAAAATCATACTGAAAGGACATTTAAATACATCAGCTTCATTGGCTTTTTTTTTTTTTTTCTTTATGAAAACTAAACACAATTTCATGCTCTATCCAATTTTCTTTGTTTCTGAAAGTATATTATGGGTATGTATTCACTGTTAGCTTATACACCCATGGTATCTGAGATATTACAGTTTATTCTCATCATAGAATGAACAGACAATAGCTGTTGTGCTGAGATAAAAAGGAAATTATAAAACATTAGAATATCCTGTGGAGTGATATGAATTAATGAGTTGCACTGTCATCCTGGCCTGCATCAGGA
>WBNM01016620.1:18501-44796 GCA_013399055.1 Ramphastos sulfuratus | reverse complement strand
CAGAACTGCACACAGTAAGTGTGCCCATAGTGCATTTTGCTTGGGAGTGAGAGAATTAATTTTTAAATATATTTTTAATGAAAATTGTATTTGCCTCACTCCACCATAATTTTTTTTTCTACTGGTTTTTACAGACAGCTCAAGGCATGATACTGCAAAATTTTGGATAAAACCTGTGAGGCAAGCTGGCAATATGCAGAATGTTTCAGAGTTTTTAACTCAGATTCCCACAGAGAAAAAAAAAACATATTTAAGAAAACTGGGTGTATAATGAAAAGTCCAAAATGTGTTTCATCTCATTATCTGCCTCTCTTATATCTCAGGCTCATACCAATCCCTCTGTCTTCTGAAGACACAACTGATTACTTTTCAGTCATGAGTAATACTTCTCTTTCTAAAGCACCTTCCCCTCGCCTCACAGAACAGCTCCTGTTGCTGAACATTGAGGCAAAAGTGTGTCTGAAGATGTCTGAAGATAATTAAATTTCCCCCTGTCTCAGTTTTGCATTACTTTGGAACTGGTAAGCTACTTGTTTAACTTACTGCAAGGCTTGAATAAAGCTGGCTTTGAAGGAAAATAATCTCTTTTAAAGCAGATGAAAGGGACATTTATGTTAACTTCCTTCCTTGACTTACATAATTTACTGAGGAATGATCCTTACAGAGAAGTAGAGTGCAGTGCAGCCTTGGTTGTTTTGTCTTACCTCTTTAGACTTCAACCCATCAAATAATGTTAGGGCTAATATGAATTTTCCTTCCCAGCAGTCCATGGCCTCACGTGGGAGCTTTTAGGTCCAATACAACATTTATCTTCATGACAAAAAGTTGTCCCAGCTGTGGTTAATCAATGCCTGGGACCCTAAATTGTTATAAACATGTATCCATTGCTGTGATTTGTGTTTCATAATTGACTCATCCTGAGCCAAAAGAGGGGGGGAAAGGCATACTGACACAATTTTGTTCAATTGCTACTGAAGTTATGTAATTCCTTAAGCTTATTAGTCAAATTGCTACCCATTGTTGACATCAAGCAACAGTAATGTTTGCAGATGGTCAGGGCTTCCAGATGTTACATCACAATTTCCAGCCACAGGAAGAATTTTTTATGGTATATGTGCAGATACAGTAACGACAGCACCTAGAAGCTTAGAGACAAACAGAAGCAAAGCAAGATAAAATAAAATGTGGAGGAGGAGGCTAGGAGCCCACAAAGGAAGCCTGTGATTGTTTTTTAGTTTAGAAGTGATTTCTGTTTGCAGCTGCCCCTTCATTTGTTTTGCTTTGGGTTTTTTTTATGAATCAACTGATTTTATGTAGGCCTCATGGTAGAAATGGCTCTTTAGGAACAAAGAAATCAGAGTTGCAGCAGAAAGGCTAACGCCTTTCATCCTATTCCACAACATGACAATTTTCCCTTGGCACAAGATGAGGGCAGATGTGGAAGCCAGGCTAACCTGCTGGAGCAGTATCTATGTGGTTTGAATCAAGACAGGTCAGTGAACCTCATCTTTCAGCTGCTCCTACACATCCCTTCTTTAAATCCTCATCTGCAATTAGTGATGGCATCTTCTAATCCTCTTCATACAAGCTGTCAGAGGATTGTAACTTGGTATAGGGAACATCAGTTGAAGGAAAACTCAGAATAAAAATCCTTCTTTCTTGAGGTGTTGGAGCGTGGTTAGGAAGAGGTTCTTTGCAGTGAGGGGGGTGAGACACTGGCACAGGTTGCCCAGGGAGGTTGTGTCTGCTCCCTCCCTGGAGGTGTTCAAGGCCAGGTTGGAGGAGGCCTTGAGTGACCTGTGCTAGTGGGAGGTGTCCCTGCCTATGGCATGGACAGATGATCCTTGAGGTCCCTTCCAACCCTACCATTTTATGATTCTATGATTCTATACTGAAGAATGGGACTAATTAAGCCAGAATAGTAAGGCTTAACCAAGTATTGTGTTATCCTAACTGGAGAGCTAAGGAAGAAATGCATGCTTGGCTAGTCAGAAGGAAAACAGAAGCCTTACAATAGCATATTCCCTAAGCAAGGAAATTTAAAGAGGAATGATCCTAGGGTTTTTAGACAGACCCTATTGTTTGAAGTCTCTTTTAGCCAACATGGCATCTGTCAAGACTTGGAGGTCTGGCTATTTGCTTTCAGAAATGTGCAAGCTGATAGTTGCTGTCATTGTATCTTGCCTCATGCAATGCAAAGGAGATTTGATACTGGCCCCAGGGTGGCTCCCATGAAGACTGGGGCTGCTCTGGGGCTGCTCCTAGCAAGTGCTGTCATCTTCATCTCTGACAGCAGAGTGCCAGGACTGTAACACAAAGCAGACTAGCCAAAATGTGCTTATAGAAGGCTTTATTTGTCTAGGAAAGACTGAGGTGAGCCAGCATCCTCCACCTGCCTTACTCAGCTTGTTACTCTTGAGATACTTCGCCAGGGCAAGAGCTACCCGGACGAGAGCAGAGCAATGCAGCAGTGGAAGAGCACTGGCTAGGAAAATCCTCAGCTTAACCATAATGTTGAGGTTATGGAGGATTCTGCAGGACACAAAGAGTTTGGGTGAGGAATGGCAAAGGTGAGACAAATAGCCATGGACTGTTAAATGTGTTTCTGAGGATGTGATTAATGCTGGCATTGGGTTTATTCATTTATCTTTATGCCTAAAGAGCTTGTGGAAGTAGGTTTATTCCAAAACACCACCGAACCCACATGGGTAGATGAACATTAGTGCCAGGAAGGATTTATGCTGTGTGGAAGGCCTTTGCAGTGATTAATGCCTTGGTTAGTACTGAAGAAGTCAACACCTGAGAGAGAATATGCTCAGGATTTGTCAGTAGTGGAGACAAAGTTGAAAACTTTGACCCAAGAATGAGAGTGAGGTCTAGCTGAGACAATGGGAGAGGGAGGCAGAGGGAAGGATAGCAGTAGGGAGAGTGACATTTATTGCTCTGGCTGTTGCTGTGTGAAATAGGAAGGAAGATGGTAACTCCCTGCACACTGTGACTCTGCACTGCTGTGGCAGCCAAACAGGGTTTTTGGGGTTTCCCAGCAGTTTCCCAGCACTGGCAAACTTGGAAGCTGAGCATATAACTTGCACAGGCAACTTATTGAATGCCTATAGTTGACTCTGATGTGAAGATTTAGGTTTATTGCTGGTTGCTGCAGGACCTTTAGTACTTCTATTGACAAAACCTATTAGTACATGGATGCTTTTGCAGAAGGAAGTTATCATGGCACTCTGATTTAAGGCTGTGCTTGAGGCAAAGATTGCAGCTGGCAAAAGGACTCAATAATTGTGTGTATTTTTGTCACCAAACGGGCTTCTATGGCAAGTTAAGAATCATAGAATCATAGAATGGTAAGGTTGGAAGGGACCTCAAGGATCATCTAGTTCCAACCCCCTGCCATAGACTGGGACACCTCCCACTAGCACAGGTCACTCAAGGCCTCCTCCAACCTGGCTTTGAACACCTCCAGGGAGGGAGCAGCCACAACCTCCCTGGGCAACCTGTGCCAGTGTCTCACCACCTTCACTGTAAAGAACTTCCTCCTAACATCCAGTTTCAATCTTCCCTCTGCCACTTCAACCCCATTGCCCCTTGTCCTGTCATTGCAAGATCTTGTCAATAGTCCCTCCACAGCCTTCCTGTAGCCCCCATCAGATCCTGGAAGGCTACTGTAAGGTCTCCTGGAAGCCTTCTCTTCTGCAGGCTGCAGGGCCCCAACTCTCTCAGCCTGTCCTCATAGGAGAGAACTGGAGATAAACCAGAACAACTGGCTCCAGCTATGCAGGAAGGATTGGAAAGCTGATAGGTGCAAAGAGGGGTGAATGCTGGATGCTACGAGTAAGAGGCTTCTAGGAGTAGGGAGAGTTAAAAATGAATGGAAGAAGGAATGGTGTGGGAATGAAGTGCAAGGGAAGAGACGAAAGCCAGATGCAGTTTCCTAGGGCTTCTCTTTTCATCTCTGCCCTTTCTGTCTTCAGGGTGTATACTGAGTAACAGGTTTCTAGGAGTGGGGAGAGAAAAAGTGAATGGAAGAAGGTCTTGCAATGACAGGACAAGAGGCAATGGGTTCAAACTGGCAGAGGGGAGATTGAAACTGGATGTTAGGAGGAAGTTTACAGTGAGGGTGGTGAGGCACTGGAACAGGTTGCCCAGGGAGGTTGTGGCTGCTCCCTCCCTGGAGGTGTTCAAGGCCAGGTTGGAGGAGGCCTTGAGTGACCTGTGCTAGTGGGATGTGTCCCTGCCTATGGTAGGGGGTTGGAACTAGATGATCCTCGAGGTCCCTTCCAACTTTACCATTCTATGATTCTATGATTCTATGAAATCCTGAACCCTTCAATGAAATTCAGGAAGAAGTTCTTTTAAATCATCATGGAAGTGAACACTTGTATCCTTAAAACATGACTATAAAATAGGTGCCACTTTAGTCTCTTTTCACTTGCTAAATTCAAGGAAGGGCATGAAACAGAACATGAAATGCTGGAAAGAGCTCATTGCTGAAAGGGTCACTAACAGATATCCTTCCAGGCTTTACCAACACCTGAAACATTGAAAACCACTTATTTATGCTTTTATATTTTACAATAGTCACAAAGAAAAGCTTTCTCTGGTTTATAGGGCTTAGGTAACAAATTTCATTCAGTTTTGTAAGGAGATCTCTCCTTCAGCTGCACTAGTGAACCTGCAGAGTCTAGGAACAAACGTCAGGCCTTATTCACAGCCATATAATCTTATTGACTCCTGGAGAGAAAGCAACAACACACATTGGAGATCAAAGAAACTTAGAGGCAGAGGAAAGATCCCTAGAGAAACTTAGAGGCACAGGCAAAGATCCCTAGAGACAACTGAACAGCAGAAGAAATTCTCTGAGGCATGGAACAACCAAAAGCATAGCTAAAGAAGCAAGATAAAGCCAAAGTCTGACAGAGGTTGGGGTTTGGCATTAATGAAGAGGTTAAACAGTCAAAAGAAATCTTGTTCAACATCTGATCCCTGAATTTCCTGCTGTTCTACCCAAATGTTATTTACAGTCTGTTCTTTCCTTAATTAGTTTTCAAGTTGCAGTATCATGTCACCTACAGTCAGGATCTTGCTGCTTCTTTTGCTCAAGCCAGAAGTAATTCTGCTTTTACTGAGAGTTGGCTTTCCTTGGTGCTTCAATCCTTCACTTGTATACAACTAGATGCATTGATGTAGATATACAGATATATAATAGCCCTTCATACATTTTATTCATGATCTGTTGTAGCTGTAACATGTCATTCCTGTTCCTGTGAACAATGAGGACCTATATCCAGAGCTTTGAAGACACACAATATAGAAGTATTTACTTAAGGTGCTGAAAATGAAAGCTCCTTCAAAAAAAAAGTCATGTTCATTGTCTTCTGATAAAAAAGTATGGGAGCAAGAGGCTGTGTTCACTTAAGCAGGTATCAGATCATTTAATGCAAACATAACAGAAAGATGTAGCTTTTAGTGTGCTCTGGTTTTGACAAGACATGCTTTAATTATCTTGAAGAGAAAAAGTACAGAGATGAAAAGAGAAGCCCTAGGAAACTGCACCTGGCTTTTGTCTCTTCCCTCGCACTCTATTCACATACCATTCCTTCTTAGAGTCATAGAATGGTAAGGTTGGAAGGGACCTCAAGGATCATCTAGTTCCAACCCTCTGCCATAGGCAGGGACACCTCCCACTAGGACAGCTCACTCAAGGCCTCCTCCAACCTGGCCTTGAACACCTCCAGGGAGGGAGCAGCCACAACCTCCCTGGGCAACCTGTGCCAGTGTCTCACCACCCTCACTGCAAACAACTTCTTCCTAACANCCCCCCCCCCCCCCCATTATTTAGACCTCTACATGGCAGGGACTTTTGCATCTGCATCTCTAACTCTTCAGGTCTGTTTTCACAGAAATGTATCTCATTAGCTATCACTTCTTTGTATTATTCTTCTTCTCTCCTCTCTCCTCTTCCTCATTGCTTTTAACCTACGTGTAGTTCAACCTGCTGGCTGATGAACTTCCAGAAAATTAGCCATTTTGTCTGAAGAAACTTTTTGGTGAACTAGTGGGGGGATTTGTTTGTTTGTTTTGTGGTTTGTTTTTTTTTTCCTGCACATGCTATTCAAATGTCCTTAATCATAGAGTCATAGGATTGGAAGGAACCTTTAGAGGTCATATAGTCCAACCCCTGATAACTTCACACTCTCTAAATAAACTAATTCATCTTCTACTCTATTTCAATATATGTATATATGAGAACTGACTATCTCCTGTAACTTCCAGTCTCCTCTCTGACTTGCTTTTCTGTTCAGAGGAAGGTTAGAGTCACTTTCAGGGCACTGAGTTCATCAGCTGCTCTGCAAACTCTCACTGAGGTATTTGGCTGGCTGAGGTCTGGACTATTACATTCTTTGTCAGGTCTTTTTCACTTGATGGATGTTAACTACAGGGCTGCTGGTGGCTCAAATTCCTCTAACAGTTCTGCTTAATTTCCTCCTCTATTTTTACTATTGATTATACAGTTCTGGAGCCCCCAGCACAGGAAGGACATGGAAGTGTTGGAGTGGGTCCAGAGGAGGTCACGAAGATGCTCAGAGGGCTGCAGCAGCTCTGCTATAAGGACAGGCTATGAGAATTGGGAGTCTACAGCCTGGAGAAGAGAAGGCTTCCAGGAGACCCTAGAGTCTCCTAGAGTCCAGTATCTGAAAGGGGGCTACAGGAAGGCTGGAGAGGGACTATTGACAAGGTCTTGTAATGACAGGAGAAGGGGCAATGGGTTTAATGGGGAGATTTAGACTGGATGTTAGGAAGAAGTTGTTTGCAGTGAGGGTGGTGAGGCACTGGCACAGGTTGCCCAGGGAGGTTGTGGCTGCTCCCTCCCTGGAGGTGTTCAAGGCCGGGTTGGAGGAGGCCTTGAGTAACCTGTGCTAGTGGGAGGTGTCCCTGCCTATGGCAGGGGGTTGGAACTGGATGATCCTTGAGGTCCCTTCCAACCTTACCATTCTATGATTCTATGATTCTGGTTTTTAGATATATCATTCTCATTTTCCAAATTCCTCTCTCTTTATTTTTTTCCTGATGACAGTGAACTAAGAACGCACTTGCAGCCTGCAGCCTCCAGGATTTTGAAAGGGGAAAGCACAAATCAGAGCTGAAAGACTCATCACTAGGTCCATTGCTAGCTCACCTCCCTTAGAGTATTTAGCCTGAACACATTTTGTGATCTCAAGTCCAAAGTGACCTGTGACATATGGAAATAGGAGATCCATTAGGTGATACGATCCAAATCTTTGCAGCAGTTCATTTAAAGTCAGTGTTTGGACACCATTGCTAAACCATTTCTGAACTCTTAAGAAGTCTAAAAAAGGAGTGCATCTGCAGGCTACAAAAGACTACACGTAGATCCTGATAATTTCCTACCTGACAGGGTGGTTCTGAGGTGGTTAGACACAGCAGTGATTCAACCCATTAAGCAGACAGATGCTTTATAGGCCTGATGTCACACCATTTCTTACCCTAGAGAGCTGCTTCCTGTATAACACTTCATCTTTTATCATCTTAATTAATACTAACTGGTATATGATTGCCTCTAAAAATACCATTCTGTGGGGAAAACTAATCTCTGATGTTACAGGGGCTGGTATCTAAGAGAAATCAGAATGTACTACAGCTATTTGTAAATTATTAAACAGACCAACTTCCTCTGTTTTGATTTGTGTGCATCTCTCTCTATATTGTTATATATATATTGTATATAGATACTGCACCTTGAAAACTAATTAAGGAAAGAACTGATTGTATATAACTTCTATTGTAACACCTACACCTGGAACTTTCACCACATATTTTAAACCATTTAACAAGTAACACATGGCTAGAGGGTATCACAAGTTTGAAAACTGCAATGAAAAACTATTATTAAATGAGAGTTACAGAAATTTTTTCCCCCTCTTTTTCTTTTTTTCAGTTTGACATCCATCACCATATCATTCTGATTTTATGTAGAATTCACTCCTGCACTTATAGGGCAGAGTGGTTTCATAGAATCATAGAATGGTAAGGTTGGAAGGGACCTCAAGGATCATCTAGTTCCAACCCCCTGCCATAGGCAGGGACACCTCCCACTAGCACAGGTCACTCAAGGCCTCATCCAACCTGGCCTTGAACACCTCCAGGCAGGGAGCAGCCACAACCTCCCTGGGCAACCTGTCCCAGTCTGAGGCTGTTTTGAGAAGAGATCCTCCTGCCTACATCCCCAAAATCTGCCTTCTGTCGTGGGTTGAATTGAATTTATTGATGGATGTATTCAATACCATGCTGCTGTCCTGCCAGCTTCAATATGAAAGTGCTGGCTGGAGCCAACTATCATGGGGCTCGAAGTTCAGATTGTAGCATCAGAGGCTTCCTGTTCTGGCTGCTTTTGGTTTTGGGTTTGAGATGCTCCTTCTTGTCTGCTGGGTGGGCTGCAGGTCTGGGGGTGAGTGGGTCACTGGCTTCTGCTGCTGCTTCTGCACTTCGCTCTACTTTTCTGCAAGTAGGCTAAGGTAGTTGTACATTCTATTATCTTCCAGTGAATTCCTTATCTCAACCCAGATGTTTCTGTGTGTGTTACTTTCCCTCCTGTTCGTGGGAGGAGAGGGGCTTGTGAGAGCAGGCTGTGTTAACCCAGGACACCTTCTTTTGTAACAGGTGATTGCATAGAACTGAAAGCAGAGGTCCTACATATAAACAAAACAAGAGGAATGAATTTATCTTTTAAGCTGGTAGTGAAGGGCCCAAAACTGAACACAGTACTCAAGGTGCAGCTTCACCACTGCCAAGTACAGTGGAACAGTCCCCTCTGTGTTCTTTCTGGCCACACTATTCCTGATGCAGGCCAGGGTGCCACTGACATTCCTTACCACCTGAGCACACTGCTGGCTGTTGATCAACACCTCCAAGTCTCTTTCTGCTGAGCAGCTTTCCAGCCACTCAGCCCCAAACCTGTACTGTTGCATGCGGTTGTTGTAGCTCAAATGCAGAACCTGGCACCTGGCCTTGTTGAAAGCTCTGTAACTGGCCTCAGCCTGCCCAGATCCTTCTAAAGACAGTCTGTACCCTCCAGCAGATCAATGCTCCCACCTAACCTGGTGTTGTCTGCAAACTTACTGAGGGTGCTTCCAATCTCCTCTTCAAGATCATTGATAGAGATATTAAACAAGAGTGGCCCCAGCACTGGATTCTGGGCAACACCATGTGTGACTTGGCACATGTTAGCAACATGTCCAAAAGGCCATTCTTGAAAATTACAGCTGTGGTCCTCAAAGTAACTGAATTACAGGAAGGCTCTGCTGAGATCATACTGCCCTGTCACTGCAGGTGAAACAAATGGTAATAACATTACTGCCTACTGACTTTGCTGATTTTGCAGCATGGTTTTTCAGTAAAACTGAGTCTAATGATTAAGGGCATCATAAAGTAACATTCTGAATGCCTTCCTGTCTGATTTGGCTTCATTACAGTGTAAATCAGAACCAGCTGAATCAGTTTATGGTAGTGCACAAAGGTGCTGGAGTGGGCTTGGGGGGAGAGTGAGGGGTCAGGTAGCTTTTGAGGGCTACCTGGGGAAGGGGAAGTTTCTAAAATGAAACAGGGGAGATGTTAAATGTTGTAGGTAGCCTACTCCGGGCTCTCTCTGTACAGTAGGAATTTGAATATATTATCATAAGTAGGAAGAGGATAGCCTCTGGAGTTAGTTATTGTCAACCAGAGCTGCTGGTCAAGGATGAGGTGCTAAAATCAATCAGACTTGGGGCTGGAGGAGTGGTAGGGAATAGATGAGATCTGAGCATCTAACTGGGTTTTAGCAATCTAATTCTCAGAGTCAGCTTTTAGAGCTTGCTACTTGATTGTTTCAAACGGAGCTGCAAAAATGCTTCTGCCTAAGGTAAATACTACCAGCTTCAAAGAATTCAACTGCTGTTTCAGTGCACTTACAGAAACATATGTTGCACATCTACAATCACAGATCTACATTTCTTTTAAGTGCTACTAATGGTCTGGAAGGGTTTTGCCAGCCCTCTGCGTGCACAGACAATTTGTCCACAGCTGTCTGACTGAGGTGTGCAGAGCCTGTATCATAGATTTGGTTTTCTGTATGTAGCAGTTCTTAAATAATTATAGAAAGTGATTTTTAAAACACTGTGAGTTCATTGTCCCAGCTGCTTTGTCTGGAAGGTCAGTTCAGAGTTTCATGCTGATAAACATGAAAACACATTTTTTTCCTTTTCCCTTTCCAGTTTCAGCTGATTCACTGGTAGTGACCAGTTTGTATTTACTTGAACTTTTGCTGATGTTGTCGTTGAAAGAGATCTTCTCAAAGCAGATCATCTCTTCATATTTTCCCCTTCTCAACTTTGGTAAGATAAAGTGGTCCAAGCTCTAGTAACTCCTCTGCTGAACAATCCATTCTTTCAATCATTTTTCTATTCTTCCTCAATATCCATTTTAGCTCACATGATTTTGTTTTTCAGAGTGAAAAGGGTTGTAAAAGTAGTGAGTAAAAAAAAGAAAAAAAAAAAAGGTAGTCCAGTAGCCTTTCAAAACTATTTTGCCTAAAGCATCTTATGATGACATTAGCTTTTTCCACACCTGCATGACACTAAAAGTTCACAGGCATGTGCTGACTGACCAGTGCATTTCCATTTTCCTCCTTTTAGCCATCTCCAGTACATAATCTCCATGGAGATTAGGAAGAATTCTTGCTATTCACCTCTAATCCTACAACTCCATCTACTATATTGTAAAATGCCTTCTCATTTTTATCACAAGAACATCTCATAGCCTATTCATATAGATACCCAAGAGCTCTGGCCATATTGGGCAGCATTCTGCAAGATCATATCTGTGGAAAAAAACCCCAGAAATATCTTTTAACAATCAAATAAAATCTCCAAACTTTCCTAAGATGAAACCAAAAAATGAAGCCTAGTATGAAGATTAAAATGTGATCTAGAATATGAAACAGGAAGGACATGGAACTGTTGGAGCGAGTCCAGAGGAGGCCACAAAGATTCTCAGAGG
Source organism: Ramphastos sulfuratus (assembly GCA_013399055.1). Classification (NCBI taxonomy): domain Eukaryota; kingdom Metazoa; phylum Chordata; class Aves; order Piciformes; family Ramphastidae; genus Ramphastos; species Ramphastos sulfuratus. The sequence goes on along the minus strand of WBNM01016620.1, from coordinate 33,735 downwards.
GCTGCAGCAGCTCTGCTGTGAGGACAGGCTACAAGAGTTGGGGCTCTGCAGCCTGGAGAAGAGAAGGCTTCCAGGAGACCTTAGAGTAGCCTTCCAGTATCTGAAAGGGCCTACAGGAAGGCTGTGGAGGGACTATTTATAAGATCTTGCAATGACAGGACAAGGGGCAATGGGTTTGAAGTGGCAGAGGGGAGATTGAAACTGGATGTTAGGAAGTTGTTTGCAATGAGGGTGGTGAGACACTGGCACAGGTTGCCCAGGGAGGTTGTGGCTGCTCCCTCCCTGGAGGTGTTGAAGGCCAGGTTGGACGAGGCCTTGAGTGACCTGTGCTAGTGGGAGGTGTCCCTGCCTATGGCAGGGGATTGGAACTAGATGATCCTTGAGGTCCCTTCCAACCTAAACCATTCTATGATTGTATGAAATGGTAAGAATGAGGTTCATACAGCTTAGTGGTCTTGGTTACAACAGCCTGGTATGCCCTGCCATGGTTTCAGTTGTCCTATGCACTACTTTGAATTGCAGTTATAAATAAGGCAAAATAGGCAGACGTAAGACTGTTGAAGCTGCACATAACTGCTCAGACTTACAGAAGTTTTATGAGTTTAAAATGTGTGAAAGACAAAGAAAATGCAAATTTGACTATAGCAGAAATTCTATACAATCAGATGAATGGATTCTTCTGATTTGATCACTCATGAATGTTTTGAGCAGGTGCTTTCAAAAGCAAGGCACTTGCTAAAAGAATCCCTCCAAGCTGCCATGCTGTTAAGTGATCTCGAAGTTTTATTATAGCTTTGTAGTAAAATATTTTAGACTTTACTCTGATATCTGTGTATATTTATTTGTCAGGTAATCTTTTAGTTATGCAGAAGAAGGAGCTAAATGTACAAGTGGTGCAATGAAAAAAATGCATCAAATTGCAGACACGTGGAAGTATTTATTTTTAAAAGTTGGTTAATTCTACCAAAAAAAAAAAAAAAGAAAGAAAAAAAGGAAAAAAAAGAGAGAAAAGAAAAAAGAGAAAAAAGAAAAGAGAGAAAAAAAGAAAAAAGAAAAAGAAAAAAGAAAAAAGAAAGAAAAAGAAAAAAGAAAAAAGAAAGAAAAAGAAAAAAGAAAAAAGAAAGAAAAAGAAAAAAGAAAAAAGAAAGAAAAAGAAAAAAGAAAAAAAAGAAAAGAGAGAAAAAAAGAAAAAAGAAAAAGAAAAAAAAAAGATGAGATGCACAAAAGCAAAGTGTCCCAATTTACACCAAAAGCTACATAATTTAAAACCACATCAGAAAAGGATTGTTATTGCATCTAACAATGCGAAAGCACAGCTTGCCAAGAAAAGAAGAGGCTAAAACAGAATGTGAAGAGAGAAATGTGAGTTCTAATCCTAACCTTTTGCTTCTTCAGAAGCTGTATGCATGTCACATACTTTCCCCTGTATTTCTATAGTGAAAGGCAGTAAAGACACTTCAGAATCTTACCCAAGCAGTTTCTAAAGACAGTGTTTGCAGAGTGTTTTGAAGATTAAAAGTCAACTCAATGAAACAACAAGATTGCTGCTACTGAGAGATGTACATGTAGATGTACATGTAGGAGAAGCTGTTGAGGTAAGCATAATAGGAAAACAGAGCCTTGCAAAGAAAAGTTTACCTGAAAATGTAAGGATTGTGCCAAAGCATTAGGAATTCAAATTCACAGAAAGCCAGAGAGTAAATTGCTGCATACAAAATCTGAAGTGCTGAAATGAAACACTGGGACTGAAAAGAAATGCTGCACAGGAATTGTTAGGTGTGTCAAGAATTTCTTGTAGGATTATCTGAAGGGCTAACACAGCTAAAGACCATTTGCTCTGTGGCAAGGAAGGGGAGCAATCAAGAGTTTAAATCATTTTCAGGTAGTCATTTAAAGAAGAGATGCAGTTGAAATAGAATTCTGTGCTGTGGTCAAGAGGTACAAGATCATTTAGGCTGGAAAAGATCTTTAAGACCATCAAGTCCAACTCTTAACCTAGCATTGTTGAGTCCATCACTAAAGCATGTCCCTCAGCACCACATCTTCACATCTTTTAGATGCCTTTGGGGAAGGAGAGCTGACCACCTGCCTGGGCAGAATGTTCCAATGCTTTATGACACTTTCAGGGAAGCACTTTTTCCTGATGCTCAATATAAACCTCTCCTGGTGCAACCTGAGGCCATTTCCTTTTATCCTGAGGCTTCTTACTTGGGAGAAGAGACCAACACCCACCTCACTCCAACCTCTTTTCAGGTAGTTGTAAAGAGCAGTAAGGTCTGCCCTCAGCCTCCTTTTCTCCAGACTAAGCAGCTCCAGTTCCCCTCATCTACTCCTCATGAGACTTGTGCTGTAGACCCTTGACCAGATTCCTTGTTCTCTTCAGTAGCCCTTCTAGGTGCAGTGCTGTACATCTGAAATCAAGCCATCTAAGACAGATGAGAGGACTTGTATATATAATGCAGCTTAAATGTCACATTCAAATAATAAATTGCCATAAAAAAGACAGAAGATTCCCACGATTTTGTACCAAATTTGACCTATTAATCTGTTAATATTTAATATTTCTGCTGTGTGCCAGTTTTCAGCAGGCAATTTGTCTGACACGTGGAGCTGTATTCCGCAGAAGGAACGCAGAAATCCTTGCAGAGAAATTTTGCTCAAAAATAGTTACAATTTAAAAATATTCAAGGCTGACGAAGAATTTAGTTTAAATGTTAACTAAAGAGCAGTTAAACATTTCTAAGGCTGTTCCATCTGGCACAGCTGCAAATAACAGTCAGGTTGAATCGGTTGTCTGCTGGCTCTGTTAGCAAACGTTAGGATTATTGGCTATTAATTGACAATGTAATCTCTGACTGCATTGTAGAATCATAGAATGGGAAGGTTGGAGGGGACCTCAAGGATCATCTAGTTTCAACCCCCTGCCATAGGCAGGGACACCTCCCACTAGCACAGGTCACTCAAGGCCTCGCCCAACTTGGCCTTGAACACCTCCAGGGAGGGAGCAGCCACAACCTCCCTGGGCAACCTGTGCCAGTGTCTCACCACCCTCACTGCAAACAACTTCCTCCTGACATCCAGAGATATTATTATTATTTACCTTATTTCTTACAGATCAGTATAATGCTGAAAGAATCGTTGTGCAATCATATTTAAATACCTTCATCTTTATGTCTGAAAGCACTGATATGGATAGAATTAGAGATGTTTATCACTATCTTTACTTGGATCTCATTTATTGCAAAAAGGCAGTAAGCTGGAAAATTCCATCAATAAGCTGGAAAAGAAAATATTTGTGTGAGGTTGGCCTCTATGACCTTAAAGGTCTTTCCCGAGCAAAATGCTTCTGTGCTTCTGTGATCTCCTACTGAAAGCAATCTGGCATAAAGCATTGATTGACCTCTGGATGTGAGTGGGTACAACATATAAGTCTTGTAGATGTCTGGAGTCCTGTGTGCAGTTCTGGAGCCCCCAGCACAGGAAGGACATGGAACTGTTGGAGTGGGTCCAGAGGAGGCCACCAAGATGCTCTGAGGGCTGCAGGAGCTCTGCTGTAAGGACAGGCTGAGAGAGTTGGGGCTCTGCAGCCTGGAGAAGAGAAGGCTTCCAGGAGACCTTAGAGTAGCCTTCCAGTATCTGAAGGGGGCCTACAGGAAGGCTGTGGAAGGACTATTGACAAGGTCTTGTAATGACAGGACAAGGGGCAATGGGTTTAAACTGGCAGAGGGGAGATTTAGACTGGATGTTAGGAGGAAGTTCTTTGCAGTGAGGGTGGTGAGACACTGGCACAGGTTGCCCAGGGAGGTTGTGGCTGCTCCCTCCCTGGAGGTGTTCAAGACCAGGTTAGATGAGTCCTTGAGTGACCTGTGCTAGTGGGAGGTGTCCCTGTCTATGGCAGGGGATTTTAACTAGATGATCCTTGAAGTCCCTTCCAACCTTACCATTCTATGATTCTATGATTCTATGTCACATGTGGCATAGTGGTCTTCCATGAAAGTGGAATTTATGGATGTTTCCTCACATGTGTAATATGATTCCATAAATTATTATGAAAACCAGATAACACCACAGTAAATGGACACAGTGATTGAAGGTATCACTGGGTGCCACCCTCTATGAACAAAGCAAAATGGGGAGATCTGTTCACTCCCGTTGATGTGTACTTGAATACTGACAAGAGAGAGACAGGGATTCCCAATCTGCCTTCCAAATGAAAAAATCAACTTTTGCTTAGCCCAAATGTTTGGATAGAAGACAAATATCATATGTGGTAAATTGTGTTTTTGTAAAATAAGTTTTTCATTATTTAAGTAGCAGTCATCAACTTCCTGCATTCTTTTAAAAGCAACTGCTTAGTGTATCAGATGGAGAGCAGTCTACCTGTGTTCAGGCCATGCCTGTGCACAATACATGTAAAGCTTTTCAGCCTTCCAAGGCCAAAAGAAGATTAAAATAAAATATGTACTATTTCTGAAAGAAAACAAACCCTAAACTAATTGTCCAATTATCTCTTTCCAAACCCTGAAATCTTATTTGTCCTGGATTTTCTTTTTTTCCGTGGGGTTTGATGATGTGACGTTTCCACAGATATGTAACAAAGGACAGGATGAAATAAATCCAAAAGACAGCAGCACTCAGTCCCAGATACATCAAAAGCTGCACTAAGAAGAGACTTCATCTAAGAAGAGACTTTATCTAACATCTCCTACTCCAATCCAAAATCACCACCTACTCGGTATGATATTTATGTGTATTCAAAGTCATAGCTGCTAGCTTGTCTTTAAAGTTGATGTTGTAAATGTTGGGGGTTTTTTTTTGTTGTTTGGTTGGTTTTGTGGGGTTTTTTCTGGTTTTTTTTTTGTTCTTGTTTTTGTTTTGTTCTCTGATGTTTTGTTTTTTCTTATTTTAGTGTGCAAGCCCAGCAGAGGTGTGCTGACAGTAAATCAGGTTCTTGTATATCAAGGTGGTTTGCTAAGCTCTGGTCTGCACTGGCTGTATAAAAAATGTTGACAGGAAGCAAAATGCTCAAGCGTCAGTGAATCAATTTGGCCAGAAAATCCTTCTTTAAAGATAATTATGTATGAGAAGAACTTTGCTTGATTGTCAGCTTGGGTCTGTAGAACTAGCAGATTGGGCAAAACGAAATGAATTTAACTTGCAAATAATATGTTTTTGTTTTGGTTTGTTTTGGATTTTTTTTTGTTTTTGTTTTGTTTGTTGTTTTGCTAAAGTAGATACATATAAGCAACAGTTTTCTTCTTAAAGTTGNTGAGTGACCTGTGCTAGTGGGAGGTGTCCCTGCCTATGTCAGGGGGATGGAACTGGCTGATCCCTGAGGTCCCTTCCAACCTTTCTATTCTACGATTCTGTGATTCTATTATTCTATGAGTTTTACTTTTGGAAAAAAAAGAAAAAGAAAAAGAAAAAATATCTTACATAAGCAGGAAGGACCTCATACTGAGATTGCAACAGCAAACAAACAAACAAAATCTTTCTCACTTAAAACCCAGTCTCCAAACTCTCCTCCATGTGGGATCTAAGGGTGATGATGTCCTGGCATCTCTCCAGGCTCCTTCTGTGCTTCAGCTGGGGAAGAAGGGGAGTGGATTCTCTGAGGCTTCACATAATCCCGAGTTCTCTTGCTTAACTGATTTGTAGAGGTGTTGCAAATGCATCAAACTGTTGTTTGGAAGTTGAGAAATAAGTTGCTAGGAAGTTTAATTTTCGGCTTTGGATAAAAGTCTGTAACCAAATTGAATTGCATAACTATATATCAATTGTTACAAAGGCAAAAATTGGTTGAGAAGATTCAGCAGAAAAAGGAGTTGGTTTTAGGAATAAATAAATACAGGCTAGCTATGAAATTTCTTTGTTCAGAGGCTAGGACATGGAGTATAACTGAAATAGGTATTTGTGCTTTCAAGAATAACAGAATTTAAAGTTGACCAAAAGGCAAAATTACAGAACTGAAATTTATGGTATATGCATATTTGCAATTGCTACTCAATAAGATACTTTCAGAAGTAGAGAAAATATAATATGCACTGAAAATAGTGGACCTGGAAGAAAACTGCATCAAGAAAAATAATGAAATTGGATTTCAAGCCATTCATTACACAGGGGAAATGAACTTAGCAGAAGATAGGGCTTGTCATGCAGAGTAATTAGTTTAAATGGGTGTATGCATTAAAAGGTTGTGGCAACATCCAGAGACAACTCCAGTGACCTTGTCTGGAAGGAGATGGGGAAATTTGCCTTCAGACTGCTGGAGGGTAATTGGCACTGCACTCCTGTTTTCCATAAATAGAACAGAGAACGTTATTCTTTATTTGCAGAACCCTTTTCTCTTAGACAACTGCATGGATGTTGAATAAGAAGCTGTAGAGTTTAGTTCTGAAATAAGTCAGATATTTTAACTGAGTATGTGTGCTGGTTTGAGGCTAATTGGAATATTTTAATGAAAAAAAAAAAAGATTCTAGGCTGTGAAAAGCAAACACTGCTGATGTCTGCTTCACGCATAGGCTTGCTGAGATGGATAAGAAGAACAGAAACATAGAGAGTCTCTCTCTCTGGGAGCTGCTGTGTCTTCTGCTTTCTGCTGTGTAACCCAACTCATCATTCTGCTTCTAACCCCCCCTGCTGATCCTCCAAACTCACCTTGCACCTAAGGCAGACCCTGGGGTAAGATAGAGAGGTGGGAAGAAGGTAGAAGGGTGGTTGGGAGCCCCTCCTGGGGACTCTGATTTCTGGGAGGGGGATTGTGTTTCTGTACTACCTTTAACTTGTATATGTCTGTAACTATTCCTATCATGTATATCTCTGTACATTGTGCTGAGCTGTAAATAGAGCTTCAGTCCTTAACTTCCAGCCAGCTGAATCTAGCCTGGGGGATTTTTTCATGGTGTGGGGGGATGGGGAAATCCCAAACCATCACATCTTTATGTTGGTGCCCAATGTGGGGCTAATTAAATTTGATTTTTTGCTAATTAAGCCTGGAAGTTAAGATGAAGCTGGTTTGCATTTTATTTTCTATTTATTACCCAGTAGGGGTAGATAACTACCAAACCATCACATAGAATGGTAAAGTTGGAAGGGACCTCAAGGATCATCTAGCTCCAACCCCCTGCCATAGGCAGGGACACCTCCCACTAGTACAGGTCACTCAAGGCCTTGTCCAACCTGGCCTTGAACACCTCCAGGGAGGGAGCATCCACAACCTCCCTGGGCAACCTGTGCCAGTGTCTCATCTTTATTGTGGCACCCAATGTGGGGCTAATTAAATTTGATTTTTTGCTAATTAAACCTGGAAGTTAAGATGAAGCTGGTTTGCATTTTATTTTCTGTTTGTTACCCAGCAGGGGCAGGTAACTCCCAAACCATCACATCTTTATTTTGGTGCCCAACATGGGGCTAATTACATTTGATTTATTATTAATCAAGTCTGTAAGTTAAGATGAAGCTGTTTTACATTTCATTTTCTGTTACCCAGTAGGGGTGGGTAACACCCAAACCATCACAGTATGTTGAAGGAAGTTTGAAAAAAAAAAAAAAAAAGGGTTTCCCAAGGTCAGTGGCAAAAAATCTGCCTGAATAGTTGTCAAACAGAAGACATACTCAAGTCTGACAAAATCCATGGTGGGAATATCCCACATGCTCCAAACCTGAAAAACATAAAGTTTTGTACATTCCTCTCCATTCCCATATTTTAACACTGTCAATAGTTTGACTTTGACAAACTTTGCATGCATTCCATTCAAGCTTCAAGGTAACTTGAAATGCTTGGGGAAATGCTTGGCTGCTGTTGCTTAAATGTATCTCTCATCTGGGCAGCATGGGTGCACTCGGTTACATGGATGGTGTGGGATGGTGAGCCAGCTGGGGATTTCAAGCACTGTTACAGCAAGCAGGACTCAACTTTTACACTTCCACTCTTGGCTCAAGGACCAACTGGCAAAACTAGAAAGCTCTATCATCATGCACAACACAAAACTCCCCTGTGGATTTTGATGCGTGTACCCTGTTGGTTGCTGGAGTGAGAGAGACGCAAGATGAATGATACTTAAGGAGGTCATGAGAAGTAACAAGGTAAAGTAGTATTACTGAACACTGGAATAGTCCCTACTCAAATTCTAGGGAACCATGGAGGAATGACAGAGATTTGAAAATAAAGAAGTTTACAGAAAAAAAGGACTAGGACTAGAAATCTATGAAATTCAACAAGGCCAAGTGTAAGGTCCTGCACCTGGGTAGGCACAATCCCAAGCACAACTCCAGGCTGGGTGGGGAATGGCTGAAAGCAGCCCTGAGGAAAAGGACCGGGGGGTCTGGGGTGATGAAAAGCTCAAGATGAGGCTGCAGTGTGAGTGCAGCCCAGACAGCAACTGAGTGCTGGGCTGCAGCAAGAGCAGTGTGGGCAGCAGGGCAAGGGAGGGGATTCTGCCCCTTTGCTCTTCACTCCTCAGACCCCATCTGGAGTCCTGTGTGCAGTTCTGGAGCCCTCAGCACAGGAAGGACATGGAAGTGTTGGAGTGGGTCCAGAGGAGGCCACGAAGATGCTGAGAGGGCTGCAGCAGCTCTGCTGTGAGGACAGACTGAGAGAGTTGTGGCTCTGCAGCCTGGAGAAGAGAAAGCTTCGAGGAGACCTTAGAGTAGCTTTCCAGGATCTGAAGGGGGCTACAGGAAGGCTGGGGAGGGACTATTGACAAGGTCTTGCATGCCAGGACAAGGGGCAATGGGTTTGAACTGGCAGAGGGGAGATTGAAACTGGATGTTAGGAGGAAATTCTTTACAGTGAGGGTGGTGAGACACTGGCACAGGTTGTCCAGAGAGGTTGTGGCTGCTCCCTCCCTGGAGGTGTTCAAGGCCAGGTTGGATGAGGCCTTGAGTGACCTGTACTAGTGGGAGGTGTCCCTGCCTATGGCAGGGGGTTGGAACCAGATGATCCTTGAGGTCCTTTCTAACCTTACCATTCTATGATTCTATGACAATGCTCTCCTACCTACCTCAGGTGAATAGATCACTAAATCCATTTCCCAGATAGATCAATCTCCATTTCTAGCTAGTTTTGTGCCACTTATTCCCACTGGAAGATTGTTCCTAAACTTAATTGCATTGTTTTTTCTACTTTTATAATGTGTGTCTCATGTTGACATTGCCCTTTAGCTAAAATATTGCATTCCCCTCCCTGGCTTTTACTTCAGTGATATGTTTGTAGACAACCTCCCTGTTCTCATGTTGGCTGTTATTTTCTCAATAGCAACTGATATCATGTTGTCAATGTAATCCTTAAGAGTTGTATTGCCTTCCAGTGTGTTTGAAAACTGAAATAATTTAGTTATTCATACAAAGGTTTTATTCTTGGAAGGGACCCCCCCTTTTTTTTTTAATAAAAAAAATGTATTCTACATGTGGTCTATAAAAATCCAAGCAGCAAGCATTCTTTCAGTAACATTTTGCAATTGTATAGTCATTTAAGAATGAATTGACCTGGCAGAATTATTGAAAATACTACTTACTCTAACAGCTATGTTGCCTCTTGTTCTTTCAGAATTCTGCTGTAATGGTTATTTGTTCTCAAAAGACCAAATAAGCTCCTCAGCAATTTCCCTAACTTGATTCCCTTTAACCATTCTACCTTTTGTTCCCTACTGAGCATCATCTTCTCCGACTGAAATGAGGCAAAACATTTGCTTTGATTTCAGACTCTACCTAGATTATCTTTAATCTCTGTTCCATTCTTCCTGCACAGCAACTCCATCTTTGCCCCATTTTTTTAATACCCTTTGTAAAGTCTGATTTGCAGTGTGTGTTGTCATTCCAGAGGAGGACCACAAAGATGATCAGAGGGCTGCAGCAGCTCTCCTATGAGGACAGACTGAGAGAGTTGGGGCTCTTCAGCCTGGAGAAGAGAAGGCTTCCAGGAGACCTTAGAGTAGCCTTCCAGTATCTGAAGGGGGCTACAGGAAGGCTGGGGAGGGACTATTGACAAGATCTTGCAATGACAGGACAAGGGGCAACGGGTTTAAATTGGCAGAGGGGAGATTTAGACTGGATGTTAGGTGGAAGTTCTTTACAGTGAGGGTGGTGAGACACTGGCACAGGTTACCCAGGGAGGTTGTGGCTGCTCCCTCCCTGGAGGGGTTCAAGGCCAGGTTGGACGAGGCCTTGAGTGCCCTGTGCTAGTGGGAGGTGTCCCTGCCTATGGCAGGAGGTTGGAACTGGATGATCCTTGAGGGCCCTTCCAACCTTACCATTCTATGATTCTATGATTCCCTTGTCTCTAATGCTCAGCTTGCTTTGCTGCTCAGTATTTTCTTGTTGTTCAATATGTTATCTATAACCAGCATCTGTTTTTCTTGCCAGCATACATCCTACTGGGCAAGCCTATTTACACATTTAAAATAGCAATTAAGGATTTAAATGAGAAAAGCACATTTCCTAAATGTGGTACTGCACTATGCTTCACAAATTCCACATCAAGTCAAGCAGCCTTTTTTTTTTTTTTTTTTTTTTTGTGTGTGTGTGCTAAAGGAAACTCTCATTAGACATACGCAGCTTGTTGAACATTGCTAGCATGTACCATTTTGCATTTATATATTGGGTTTCAAGTCTGGTTGAAATACTGGTTTTTAGAGTTTTATTCTTCATTCTCTGATCAAATGAAACTTTTTTATTTACTCCACAGATTACATTTATAGAGAGAGTAGAAATGATGTCATTCATAAGAAAAACATGATGGTTATGTTGATTTCCTTGTGGTAGACATATTTTTTTTTTTGGTATGGTGGTGCAAAATGAACACTAAACCAAATTTTGCAATAAAGTCTTATAAGAACAACAGTATATTGTAGAATCATAGAATGGTAAGGTTGGAAGGGACCTCAAAGATCATCCAGTTCCAATCCCCTGCCATAGACAGGGACACCTCCCACTAGTACAGGTCACTCAAGGCCTCCTCCAACCTGGTCTTGAACACCTTCAGGGAGGGTTACCTTGTGCATAAGCACTAAACAAAATTTAACTATAAAGTCTTAAATATATGAAGGTGACCTTGTGCATGAGCACTAAAGAAAATTTGACAATAAAATCTTATATATATAAAGACTACCTTGTGCATGAACACTAAACAAAATTTTGCAATCAAGTCTTATAAGAACATCAGTATATTACAAGGGAAGGGCAACTGATGTCATCTACCTGGACCTGAGTAAGGCATTTGACTCTGTCCTACAGGACATCCTGGTCACCAAGCTGGAAAAACATGGACTTGATGGGTGGAGCACTGCTGGATAAGGAATTGGCTGGATCGTGGCACACAGAGAGTGGTGATCAAGGACACAATGTCCACCTGGAGACCAGTGCCAAGTGGTGTCCCTCAGGGGTCAGTGCTGGCACCAGTGCTGTTTGACATCTTGGTCAGTGACATGGGCAGAGGAATCAGTGCAGCCTCAGCAAGTTTGCAGATGGCACCAAGCTGTGTGGCACAGTCGACTTGCTAGAGGGCAGGGATCCATCNCTGGCAGAGGGGAGATTGAAACTGGATGTTAGGAGGAAGTTGTTTGCAGTGAGGGTGGTGAGACACTGGCACAGGTTGCCCAGGGAGGTTGTGGCTGCTCCCTCCCTGGAGGTGTTGAAGGCCAGGTTGGATGAGGCCTTGAGTGACCTGTGCTAGTGGGAGGTGTCCCTGCCTATGGCAGGGGGTTGGAACTAGATGATCACTGAGGTCCCTTCCAACCTTACCATTCTATGATTCTATATTAAGTTTACCTTGTGCATCACACAAGTTTTCAAATCTGCCTTGTACCTGTGTTTTGGTAATTTCATTTCTCATATTCTCTGCCTGCTCCCACACTTTTAATATCAGCTCCTTATTTAGTGTTGCCTTTTGTTGCCTCCCATCACGCTTCCCTTCCATTTGCTTGATTTGCCTCTTTTTCCTATTGCTGCTTATTTTTAACTCTTCCTTTCAGATTTATGCCTTGTTTCATCTCACTGCCTTCATAATACTAAGCTGGTTTTGTTGCCTTGAATATTTTGCAATGGGCAACTTTTAGCAGTGTAAGGTCTCTTCCCATCTGAGTGCTAGGGGAGGCTGTCCTTTGCAGCATCTGTTGCCTAGCAATCTCTTTCTCAGGTGCCTTTAACAGTAGAGCATTGTGATCAGAGCTTAAAAGGCAAGCACAAGGCAAAGAGAAAATGGGCTTAAAAAACACTGCAATCAAAGCAGAGCCTTTGCTGCAACATTTATGATTTTTACATGATGGTGAAGAGGGCCCAGCAACACTCTGTGCCCTATGTGTCATTCTGGACACAAGTCCTTCTGCTCAGTGCATCATATTTCTTAAAGGAAAGTGCTTGTCACCATCTAGCAGCTCTCCACTGTTCAAGATTCAAACCAATATTGCTCAGACAATTTCTTTTTTTCCACATCACCTTGAAAATTTCCTTTAACCATTAGGTGGCATTCCTACTAGAAACCAAGGAAGTAGCATGTTTCCTATAGGATAAAGTTGGTATAGGTGGGATGGAGTACCCTGGGACACTCTGTTATTTATAATTCAGGTATTATTGAAACACTCATCATGGTTTTGCAGGCAACAGACTGTCACTGGGATACATTTGAACTGTTTTGTGACCATAGCACCTAGTCCACACTGGTCTCTGCTAAAGATCCAAAAGTTCCTCATAACTTGACACTGACAATATTGCATCTGCACTTTATAAAGGCATAAAAGGCATCTTGTGTAATAAGGCTTTGATAATTTGGGTGATGCCCAGGTTCCTGAGACTTTGGGCTAAATTTTATTTGCTCAGTGAAACTAATACCATCACTGAACAAACTAGACGAAGTGATTAGTGCCATTTATGATGTTAGAGTGAAAATTAAATTAATGATACTTGCAAAGCTGAGCATCTTTACTCTGCTCTCCTCAGACTCCACCTGGAGTCCTGTGTGCAGTTCTGGAGCCCCCAGCACAGGAAGGACAAGTGTTGGAGAATGGTGANTTTGCAGTGAGGGTGGTGAGACACTGGCACAGGTTGCCCAGGGAGGTTGTGGCTGCTCCCTCCCTGGAGGTGTTCAAGGCCAGGTTGGATGAGGCCTTGAGTGACCTGTGCTAGTGGGAGGTGTCCCTGCCTATGGCAGGGGGTTGGAACTAGATGATCCTTGAGGTGCCTTCCAACCTTACCATTCTATGATTCTATAAAGAACTTCTCAGCAGCTCACTGACAGATGCTGGCATGGAGCATTTCCTCCCTGGCAAGGATGCTGCCCATCACTTACAGGAACCAGGAAAGAGAGGAAACTACAGAGCAAACAGAAACCCCACAGCTCATGTAAGGGTGATGGGAAAATCAGGTTCTGTATCTCTCCTAAGGCTGGTGGTAGCATCAGGTTTTGTATCTGTGCTAGCCTGATTTCCAGGTCAGTAAGGGAGAGCACCATTTCCTCAGACAATGTGGTCCAAACCTTGTTCTCCAAGACAAGCCTTCTACCTTCAAAATAAGCAGTGCTGTAGTCAGTGTTGAGCATAAAGTAGTGGTGGTGATTTGTGTGTCTACCTGAGAGGTGCAAGTGAACAGCAGGACAGCCTGTCCAAATCAGGATTGGCTTCTAGAGTCACTCACATAGCTCAGTGACACAGGCTGTGCTACAGCCTCCTTTTTATCCCAGTGGAGCACCTGAAAAGCAGGGACTACACTAGGAATACTTTTAAATTTAAAACTGATTTATTAATGTATTTCCTTAGTTCTGGTCAACATCCTTTTTCTGCCTCCCACTGGCTGCTCAAATTATACACATCAAACAAGGGTGAAAAAGCAGACAAGGACTTGCAAACAGAAAAGCCTGGGTCTGGGCACTGAGTACTTAGGAGTAAATTGGAATTTAAACTGCAAAGAAACAAAAAGCATAAAAAAGTAGCCAGCTGGATAACCTTTCAGAAAGCAGAAGCATAGTCTGAATTACCTCTTTAGTTCCTTCCTTTAGCACATTATCATCACTTTGATGTAAATTGAATTGACTCTAAGCCAGTTTATTGCAATGTATGAGTTGCTCCCCTGTAGATTCTGGAGATGAGGCTCTGGCCTGAAAGCTAAGCATGGCACTGCTCAGTCTCAAAGGCACCAAATGAGAGGGGCAAGAACAAATTCTTGTAGTTCCTTGCACTACAGAGACAGAAGTAAAAATGAGTCTGATTTTAGGATATGTTTTAGGAGGAGGTGAAAATTGAAAGGAAGGAAGAAAGGTGTTTTTCCCCAGACCTTGCCCTCAGTCAAATCTATCCTCACTTCCCTGGCTGGGGACTACACATTGAGAACAGTTCTCATGGAATCTCTCCACTCTTCCAGGATATTCTGTGCTGCTGTTGCAGGCAGGAAGAGCAGAGTCTGAGGAAAGGAGAGAGGGTGCTAAAGTCTTTCTTAGTGAAAGGAAGAGCAATAATTCTTGATGCCTATTCTTATTATTCCTATAACTTTTTAAAGGGCAGTACATTCAGCAACAGCACTTGCTTGACAGGTGTTGGTCTAGAAGATTTGTACCAGGGAACATGAGGGCTAGGGACTGTTGTAATTATTACAGAAAGAAGCTTTCTGTTTCAGTCAGGATGAACAACTCTTTCTATTTCCTTTATTATTGATTCCTTTATTTCTGTAATCACTTCACCAATTTATTAAAATATTTGCTCTTACCTTCCCTGGAGGTGTTCAAGGTCAGGTTGGACAAGGCTTTGGGTAACCTGTACTAGTGGGAGGCATCCCTGCCTATGGCAGGGGGTTGGAACTGGATGATCCTTGAGGTTCCTTCCAACCTTACCATTCTATGATTCTATGATTCCTAATATCCCTGCAAGGCTTTGAGCTCTTAGGTCAATGACTCATACCTACATCTGTATAAGAGCAAACCTCTTACATAAATGGCTTATTTTTCAGTCTGACTATGTAAGGTTATCATTCTTCAAATGATCTATGCTTCTCCACCTTACCTGACAGAGTTTCCAGAAGGTAAATGTGTTTGGGCTCAACAGGCAAAGCTTTATGTCAGCCTTCCAGTATCTGAAGGGGGCCTACAGGAAGGCTGGGGAGGGACTATTGACAAGGTCTTGCAATGACAGGACAAGGGGCAATGGGTTTGAACTGGCAGAGGGGAGATTGAAACTGGGTGTTAGGAGGAAGTTGTTTTCAGTGAGGGGGGGGAGACACTGGGACAGGTTGCCCAGGGGGGGTGGGGGGGC
>WBNM01016620.1:0-18484 GCA_013399055.1 Ramphastos sulfuratus | reverse complement strand
AGCACAGAATCACCCAACGTGATCTTTGATCCACAACCTCCCTGGCCAACCTGTGCCAGTGTCTCACCACCCTCACTGCAAACAACTTCCTCCTAACACCCAGTTTCAATCTCCCCTCTGCTAGTTTAAACCCATCCAAAACTTTTTTTTACAAATTTTCTGATGGAGGTGAAGGATTTTCTAAACTGCTAGAGGTTCCCTTTGACTGTTCCAAGCAGACACATGCATTGCAGTGGTTCTGGGCACCACTTTACCCTCGCTTTGCAACTAAGAAGTCAGTCAACATAATTTCTGTGCTGCTTGGGAATATGAGAGACCAACTGCTTGTCCTAGCATATCATCCCTGGCTTTGACCACATGCAGGAATCTGCCTGCCTTTCTGAATCAATAAAATGAACAGAACAGCCACATTTCCACCTTGCACACTGTGGTGGGGCATTCAGTACAACATATACTCAAGCAGGGCAGACCACACAAGTCCCTTAAGGAGGGCAATGTAAGTAGCATTGCTTTTTTAAACAAAGAACTAGGGGAAAAAATAACATTGAAGAGCAAGAGGTACCTGAACTCCCCTGTGGGTCTGCAGCAGAACACACCTGCCAAAAAGAATTAGGTCTCTTCCTCCTCCTTCTCCATCCTTGCCTAGGGATATATCCAAATACAGCTGATACAGCCATTTTTTTGCAGGTGATTTATGTGGACACCACATAGCAGCACTTTTTAGTACATTGTTTTTTCCCCCTACTTTTCACGTGTTACATCAATTGGTCCTCACAAATAGGTCTTGAGAAAGAAAAAAAATAATGAAACTGTTTCCAAACAGGTATTGAAAAGAGGAACGTGCCAAAAATAGGTTCTTCTTCATTTGAATGTAAATAAAAATCCCCTGGTTTTCTTTTTATACACTTCTGTTCCAGCAGAGGTCAGCTCTGACTCTTCTGGGGAAGGGTGAGGCAGTTGAAGTGTGGGCACCTGCACAACCAGCAAGGCAAAGTGCCTGTTTTTTTCCTGCTCTGCCCTTACAGCTACTAACCAAAGCTCATTTCAGGTCCTTATCTTAAATAGAGAGAAAGAGTCTTTGAACCAGGTCATCTATGCTCTCAAAAGTATCATAAAAAGCTGCATGGAGAGCCATTCTTGCTTCTCTTGTGTGGCTACAAGCCTGTTTGACAACAGCCTGTGAAGTGCAGGAGGAGCAGGAGAGCCAGAGAAAATGGTCCTTCATGAGGTTAAAAGTGCTGCAGGATGAGAAACTCCCAAAGAGCAAGGAGTCCTGTCTGGAATGTGCTTTGTAGGTACTGAACCACTAGGGAAACAGAAATACTGAGGTCCTGTTGCAGCTGTCTTCCTTGACTGCTTTATCAGAATGGTTAAAGAAATTAAGGTCTCTCTGCAAAACTAGTAAAGAAATTAATGTCTCTGCAAAACTGGTAAAGAAATTAAGGTCTTTCTGCTCAATAATGATTGTTTGTTTGTTTGTTTGTTTGCAAAGTTTATTCTGTAAAAACTACCTGAATGCATCCACAAACAAATTTACTGCTTTAAGTGGCATCATTTTCTTGGCTATGTGGTTACAGCTGATCTTCTACATCAGCTATTCAGAGCATGAGAGCAGAAATGTTTTGATGCTGAAGGCAGAATATGTTTGCAAAACTAGGTGGTAGTAAACTCTTTGGTTTAGTGCCCCTCAGTTAACGTTCTTTATTTTCCAGTTTTCAAGAGCCAATGTGTGTTTTGCATTGCCCAGGGAGGTTGTGGCTGCTCTCTCTCTGGAGGTGTTCAAGGCCAGGTTGGACGAGGCCTTGAGTGACCTGTGCTAGTGGGAGGTGTCCCTGCCTACGGCAGGGGGTTGGAACTGGATGATCCTTGAGGTCCCTTCCAACCTTACCACTCTATGATTCTGTGATTTTGCACCTAAACAAACTCCTCTTAGTCACTGTCGTCTGAAGGCTGCTGTTGTGAGTGACAGCTCCTCCCACACTTCTTTCTTCCCCTCCTCTTTGGTTTCACAACCTAGCCTTTTCCTTATGCCTTCTCCTCTTTTTCCCCACCAGCACTCAAGAAGGAAACTGTTTAAATACTGAAAAGTACTGTTCAGGGCAGAATTTTGTATTACATAGGCCTGAGAACGTGCAAGACACATGTATCCTCTTTTCCTTTTAAATTTATTGCTACATTCAGATTTTTTGGTCATTGTCATTGATGACAGAGGAGCTTTAGACTCTTGAAGTCAGAAATAAGTGGCTGCTTTTAGAGAGATTTAGTAGTTTGAAATAGTAGTTGAAAAGTACTAAGCATTGTACTTAGTGCTTTAGAAAGTAGTTGAAAAGACTAAAAAATGGTTAATGGTTTGCCTTAGACTGAAGAGAACCTTTTCTGCTTTCACAAAACCACAAAATGGACCTCTGGAAATCACCTAGTCAAAGCCCTTTGTTAAAGTAGGTTTGCCTAGAGTGCATTGCACAGGGCTGCATCAGTCAGGCTCTGAATATCTCCAGAGAAGGAAACTCCACAGCCTCTCTAGGCAACCTGTTTCATTGTCACCTTCAAGTAAAGAAGTTTTCCCTCATGTTCAGATGGAACCTTTTGTGTTCCAGTTTGCACTCATTGCCCCTTGTCCTGTTTCTGGGCACCAGTGGAAAGAGTCTGGCTCCATCCTCTTATCACCCTCTCTTTAGAAAAGCATTGATCCCCCATCAGCTTTTTCTTCTGGAGACTAAATGGCCCCAAGTACCTCCTCATAAGAAAGATGCTCCAGTCACCTACTCATCTTTCTACCTCTCTGCTGGGTTCTCTCCTGCAGTGCCCAGTCCCTCTTGAGCTGGGGAGTGCAGAGCTGGATACAATACTCCAGATGTGGCCTCACTAGGACAGAATAAAGGGAGAAGAGAACCTCCTTTGACCTGTTTGCCACAATCTAAATAATGTACCATAGGACACCCTGTGCCTTCTTGCCCATGAGGGCACATAGCTCTTGGTTATCTTGTGACCTGCCAGATCTCATTGTTAACATGGTTAATTGCCAGATCACCCACAGAGCTGCTTTGCAGCTTGTCAACCCCAATCTGTACTCATGCATAGGGTTATTCCCTCCCAGGGTGCAGGACTCTACATTTACTCTTGTGGAACTTCATGAGGTGTGGCTGTTTGAACTGGATTTCTAGCTCAGACATAAAAAAAATTAGAAACAGAGAGACACTGATTCGAAAGTGGAAAAGTTCTGGAATCTCTANGCTATTCTAAGGTCTCCTGGAAGCCTTCTCTTCTCCAGGCTGCAGAGCCCCAACTCTCTCAGCCTGTCCTGAGAGCAGAGCTGCTGCAGCCCTCTGAGCATCTTGGTGGCCTCCTCTGGACCCACTCCAACAAGTGGAGTGTCCATGTTCCATGTCCTTCCTGTGCTGGGGGCTCCAGAACTGCACACAGGACTCCAGGTGGGGTCTGAGGAGAGCAGAGTAAAGGGGGAGAATCCCCTCCCTTGCCCTGCTGGCCATGCTCCCTGTGACTGAAAGACATTACTGATTTTTGGAGGGTTTATGGTTCAAAACACTTGAACTGATGCGAGGGCTGACCTAGTGGAATCATAGCTTGACAGCATAATACCAAGGAGAAGATAGATTGCATGCCTTTGGACATTGCATGAGGGCTTGAGAACCCTTAAGGGCAAAAAGATCTGCTGAGAGGGCACAGAACAGTACTAGGTAGGACAGAAAGATTCCAGTCTGGGTATGGGCTCAACTATTGTGTTTATTTGAAATTCTTTTCTCAGCAAATCACCTCCAAATCCACATCCACATCCACATCCAAATCCACATCCAAATCCACATCCAATCCAAATCCAAATCTAAATCCACATCAAATCCAAATTCAAATCCAAATCCAAATCCACATCCAATCCAAATCCAAATCCACCCAGCTCTTGTCTTGGAGGAAACAGATTTGTTTGATCTGTAACAGGCCCCAAACAAACTAACACTGACAAAGTTTGGATGATCAGAAGACAGGGACTTGACAGCAAATCAAGGAAGTAACAGTTCCTTACTGTTACTTACTATTACTTACTGCTCCTTACTGTTACTGCTCCTTACTGTTGTTTGAAAATACCTATTTATGCTAGCAATAAACATCTAAAAATGTCAATAAAAATAAACTAGCAATAAACATCTTAAAAAACTAAAAAGAAACAACCTAGCAATAAACATCTAAAAATGTTAATAAAAATAAACACCTATAAATATCTAAAAATGTTCATAAAAATCAAATAGCAATAAACATCTAAAAATTAATAAAAACAAACTAGCAATAAACATCTAAAAAATTAATAAAAATAAACTAGCTATAAACATCTAAAAAAGTTAATAAAAATAAACTAGCTATAAACATCTAAAAATGCTAATAAAAATAAATTAGCTATAAATATCTGAAAATGTTAATAAAAATAAACTAGCAACAAACATCTAAAAAATTACTAAAAATCAACTAGCAATAAATATCTAAAAATGTTAATAAAAATAAACTGGCTATAAATATCTAAAAATGTTAAAAAAATAAACTAGCAACAAACATCTAAAAAATTACTAAAAACAAACTAGCAATAAATATCTAAAAATGTTAATAAAAATAAAATAGCAATAAACATCTAAAAAAATAACAAAAACAAACTAGCAATAAATGCATTAAAAAATTAATAAAACTAAACCAGCAATAAGCATCTAAAAATTTAATAAAAATAAACTAGGAATCAATATCTAAAAAAATTAATAAAAATAAATTAGCATTAAAGATCTAAAAAAATTAATAAAAATTAATTAGAAATAAACATCTAAAAAAATTCATTAAAATAAATTAGCATTAAAGATCTAAAAAATTTAATAAAAATTAATTAGCAATAAACATCTAAAAAACTTCAATAAAATAAATTAGCATTAAAGATCTAAAAAATTAATAAAAATAAGCTAGCAATAAACATAAAAAATTAACAAAAATAAACTAGCAAAAAAACCCATAAAAATAAATTAGCAATAAACATCTAAAAAAATGAATAAAATTAAACTAGCAATAAACATCTAAAAAAATTAATAAAAATAAACTAGGAAAAAACATCTGAAAATTTTAATAAAAATAAACTAGTAAAAAACATCTAAAATATTTAATAAAAATTAACTAGCAATAAACATCTAAAAAATTAATAAAAATAAACTAGCTATAAACATCTAAAAAAGTTAATAAAAATAAACTAGCTATAAACATCTAAAAATGCTAATAAAAATAAATTAGCTATAAATATCTGAAAATGTTAATAAAAATAAACTAGCAACAAACATCTAAAAAATTACTAAAAACAAACTAGCAATAAATATCTAAAAATGTTAATAAAAATAAACTGGCTATAAATATCTAAAAATGTTAAAAAAATAAACTAGCAACAAACATCTAAAAAATTACTAAAAACAAACTAGCAATAAATATCTAAAAATGTTAATAAAAATAAAATAGCAATAAACATCTAAAAAAATAACAAAAACAAACTAGCAATAAATGCATTAAAAAATTAATAAAACTAAACCAGCAATAAGCATCTAAAAATTTAATAAAAATAAACTAGGAATCAATATCTAAAAAAATTAATAAAAATAAATTAGCATTAAAGATCTAAAAAAATTAATAAAAATTAATTAGAAATAAACATCTAAAAAAATTCATTAAAATAAATTAGCATTAAAGATCTAAAAAATTTAATAAAAATTAATTAGCAATAAACATCTAAAAAACTTCAATAAAATAAATTAGCATTAAAGATCTAAAAAATTAATAAAAATAAGCTAGCAATAAACATAAAAAATTAACAAAAATAAACTAGCAAAAAAACCCATAAAAATAAATTAGCAATAAACATCTAAAAAAATGAATAAAATTAAACTAGCAATAAACATCTAAAAAAATTAATAAAAATAAACTAGGAAAAAACATCTGAAAATTTTAATAAAAATAAACTAGTAAAAAACATCTAAAATATTTAATAAAAATTAACTAGCAATAAACATCTAAAAAATTAATAAAAATAAACTAACAAACATCTCAAAAAATTAACAAAAGTAAGCTAGCAATAAACATCTAAAAATGTTAATAAAAATAAACACCTATNAAACATCTAAAAATGTTAATAAAATAAACTAACAATAAACATTTAAAAATTAATAAAAATGAACTAGCTATAAATATCTAAAAAAATAATAAAAATAAACTAGCAATGAACATCTAAAAAACTAATAAATATAAACTAGCTATAAATATCTTAAAAAATTAATAAAAATAAACTAGATATAAATATCTAAATAAATTAATAAAAATAAACTAGCAATAAACATCTAAAAATGTTAATAAACATAAACAAGCAATGAACAACTAAAAAGGTTAATAAAAATAAACTAGCAATAAACATCTAAAAAATTAATAAAAATAAACTAGCAATAAACATCTAAAATTTTTACTAAAAATAACCTAGCTATGAACATCTAAAAAAAATTAATAAAAATAAACATCTAAAAGTTTTAATAAAATTTTAATGAAAGTAAAAAGTTTAATAAAAATGTTTTATGAAAATATGAAAACACCCTCAAATGCCAAACCCAAACCTTCACAATCACCCAGGACTTTTGCTTTAAGATGAAAAGAAATGCACATTCTATCTTTCCCAAAAGAGCAGGGATCCTTTTTGCCACTAGCAAATGTCAGTCTTAAGGTACTTTCATAAGACCTGCAGCACAATCCTTGAGAAAAGTAAGTGTTGGCTGGAAGGAAAATAAATAATTAAATAAAAGACTTCAGTTAAATGCAGAGTGAGAATGAGCTTAATTTATAACCCTAAGGTAGAAATGCTTTGTGCACAAGAGATGGTAATGATGCCATTATGCTGGGTGAGCCCCATAGAGAAGATTGTTTATGTAGATGCAAGCTTTTAGAGAGGACTGAATGGAAGTCATTTCCCTAGGAAAGAAATCAACAACCTCAAATGCATCTTTTGCAGAGACCAAACTGCTGTTTGATTTCTAAAGTTTGCTTTCCCTATTTTTCTCCAACAGTTAATTATATTATTTGCATGTTTTGTCCAGTGTATTTGGATTTTTTTTTTTCCTGTGCTGTTAAATAATGTCAATGATATTTTTTTTGCTTCTGGCTGTAGCCTTGGGTTGCCTCTGGCCCTGGTTCATCCCCTCAGTGTGCTGGGGATGGGTCCCCTCAGTGTCCATGGGTCCCATTAAGTAGCGCTTTGCTCTGCTTGCCTGCATCTGTCTGAGTCCCCATTTCGGTCCCCTTGTCTCCTACCATGACACCCGTTGCAGAGTAGCCCTGCTCTCTCTTCTCCCCACATGCCCAGATACTGCTCTTGGCAGTTTGTCCAAAAGGATCTACTGGTTGCATCATCTGAAGCTGTGAAGGATATGTGAGTCCAGGAAGGCTGAACATGCTTCAAAAGGGAAGTCTTAAAGGCATGGGAGTAGGGCGTCCCTGCGTGCCAAAAACCAAATCCTTGGGGAAAGAGTCCTGCCTGGCAGAACAGAGACCTTTGGCTGAACCTCAAGAACAAAAGGAGAGTCCTGGGCTGCAGCAAGAGAAGTGTGGGCAGCAGGGCAAGGGAGGGGATTCTGCCCCTTTACTCTGCTCTCCTCAGACCCCACCTGCAGTCCTGTGTGCAGTTCTGGAGACCCCAGCACAGGAAGGACATGGAAGTGTTGGAGTGGGTCCAGAGGAGGCCACAAAGATGCTCAGAGGGCTGCAGCAGCTCTGCTATGAGGACAGGCTGAGAGAGTTGGGGCTTTGCAGCCTGGAGAAGAGAAGGCTTCCAGGAGACCTTAGAGTAGCCTTCCAGTATCTGAAGGGGGCTACAGGAAGGCTGGGGAGGGACTATTGACAAGGTCTTGTAATGCCAGGACAAGGGGCAGTGGGTTTAAAGTGGCAGAAGGGAGATTGAAACTGGATGTCAGGAGGAAGTTGTTTGCAGTGTAGATGATGAGACACTGGCACAGGTTGCCCAGGGAGGTTGTGGCTGCTCCCTCCCTGGAGGTATTCAAGGCCATTCAAGGTCCCTTCCAACCTTACCATTCTATGATTCTATGGCCTTTGGAAGATGGGGCAGGTCTATCATGAGTTCCATGAAGATGTAGTGAAGATATGCAGGGAGAAGATTAGAAGAGCCAAAGTTCATCTAGAGCTCAAACTAGCTACAGTCATTAAGGATGATGAAAAATGTTTCTGTAAATTCATTAATAGCAAAAGGAGGACTAGGGAAAATCTTCATCCTTCATTGGATGCAAAGGGAAACACAGCAACTAAGGATGAGGAAAAGGCTGAGGTACTCAATGTCTACTTTGCCTCAGTCTTTAGCACTGGGACTAGCTGTTCTCTGGACAGCCAGACTGGTGAGCTGGGACAAAAGGAGGCAATGCTGAATGAAGTCATGACAACAAAAGAGAAGTGGTCAGTGACCTGCTATGTCACACAGATGCACACAAGTCCGTGGGGCCAGATGGGTTACACCAATCGACAAGCAGCTGAATATGAGCAAGCAGTGTGCCCAGATGGCCAAGAAAGCCAAAGGCATCCTGACTTGTATTAGAAATGCTGTGTCCAACAGGAGTAGGGAGGTGATCGTACCCCTGTACTCAGCACTGGTGAGGCCACACTGCAAGTATTGTGTGCGATTTTGGGCACCTCAATAGAAGAGGGACGTTGAAGTGCTGGAGTAAGTGCAGGGAAGGGCAGCGAAGCTGGTGAAGGGCTGGAGAATAAATCTTATCAAGAGTGACTCAAGAAGTTGTTTAGTTTGAAGAAGAGGATGCTAAGGGGGAGACCTAATCATTATCTACAACAACCTGAAAGGACATTGTAGAGAGGTTGGTGCTGGTCTCTTCTAACAGGTAATTAGCGATAGAATAACAGGGAATGGCCTCAAACTGCAACAGAACAGGTTTAGACTGGACACCAGGAAAACATTTTTCATGGCAAGAGTGGTCAGAAATTGGAATGGGCTGGAGGTGGTTGAGTCACCATCTCTGGATGTGTGTAAAGGTTGTTTAGATGTGGTGCTTGGGGATATGGTTTGGGGGTGAACTTGCCACACTAAATAAAGCACCACAGGACACCCTGTGCCTTCTTGCCCATGTCTCCTGGAAGCCTTCTCTTCTCCAGGCTGCAGAGCCCCAACTCTCTCAGCCTGTCCTCACAGCAGAGCTGCTGCAGCCCTCTGAGCATCTTCGTGGCCTCCTCCGGACCCACTCCAACAGTTCCATGTCCTTCCTGTGCTGGGGGCTCCAGAACTGCACACAGGACTGCAGATGGGGTCTGAGGAGAGCAGAGCAAAGGGGCAGAATCCCCTCCCTTCCCCTGCTGCTCACACTGCTCTTGCTGCAGCCCAGCACACAGTTGCTGTCTGGGCTGCACTCACACTGCAGCCTCATGTTGAGCTTTTCATCACCACAGACTCCCAGGTCCTTTTCCTCAGGACTGCTCTGCAGCCATTCACCAACCTGAATTATTCTACCTAAACATAAATCAGCTCTGTGATAACACTGACATGTATTGGGGTGTACATCTCTGCCTGGTCTCTCATTTATGCTCTTATATTTGCAGTCTTGATTGTTCCTGTCCAAGAGTATTCTTGCTACTTGTTCTATTGAACTGCTGTTTTTAAAGCAATTTATAACTCAACTCCACCTTGTTTGCACTCTCCTTCAACCTCATATCACTTGGTAAGTGTACAAGTTACTCACTCAGCTAAACTGCTAATGAATAATTAAATACTAAACTATTCATCAAAGCATCACATGATACCCAGGAGAGTCGCCTGGACAACCACAAGCGGTGTAAGCCTCACAACTTGACAGTTGTTACAGTGAGTTATTAGACCTATTTCTGAATAACATTTCCCAGAAAGTGCTACACATTCCTCCTAGTATTTTCACCCAAGCTACATTTATTGCTTCACATGTGGCAGTGTTAGCAACTTGTTCTAGGATTTACTCTAAAAGCAGTTGGATGGAAATGCTATGACTGGGCTGCAACTGCAAACAATACAGATGTGATCCAGATTTGCCTTCATCCTCTAGCAGTTGAGATACCAGTAAGCCACGGTCTAGAATCTCTTGAAAAAATAATGTTTTGATAATAGACTTCTGTGTATCAGTTGTGTCTCTTTTGGTTTAAGAGCACCTCCCTCTCATCAGTGACTCAGTGAACTGCAGCCATCGCAGGGAGTTAGGAAACTTGTACTCCGTGGGCTCCATCACCACCTACTTCAGTAGTTTGTCCAAGCCATGCTGATCTTTCATAATCTAGCACAAATCTGAGGATAAGAGAACAAGTACTGAGAGCTACTTCTTCTTTTTCCATATTGAATTTCATAGATAGTTTTATCCCTAGTACAAATAAACTGAACAGATTTAATGCTATCAAATTAGAAGTATTTATGCTAGGTGANGGCAGAATCCCCTCCCTTGCCTTGCTGCCCACACTGCTCTTGCTGCAGCCCAGCACTCGGTTGCTATCTGGGCTGCATGTGCACGCTGTGTTCCTTTTCTCCCAGGGATCACTCTTCTTCAGCAGAGGATCCAATTATGTCCCAACACTATGCATTGAGAAACTAAGAAATCTGGTTATGATACAAAGAAACCATTTACACTTACAAGTGGGATCTTCAGCAGAGGATCCAATTATGTCCCAACACTATGCATTGAGAAACTAAGAAATCTGGTTATGATACAAAGAAACCATCTACACTTACAAGTGCGAAGTGCTTGGTTTTCACATACTGCAGCAATCTTTCAGGTAGTGTTATGCAGACTGACTTCTGGACTCAGGGTAAAACAGGCTGCTGCACTAGGCAGGAAGCTTTTCAGACAGGGCAGTGTCAGTACATTCACATGAGTGCAATCAGTAACAATCCAGGAAGTCAAAAGTCCAGGAAACTCAGACAGATGTGGATGAAAGAACGTGATTTGCCTGAAGCCTAGCTGCTGTGAGGTAAGATAGATAGTGAGACTGAGAGAAAGAGGGAGGAGAGAGATGCAATGTGATGCTGAAGTCACTCTATGATGCTGACCTTAAGAATGATTCACTAAGCATTGTGCTCTGTGTCTGAAGTAGGAAGCAATAAGCTGAGAAGATTTTGCATCCATGGAAAGATCCAAGCCAGCTGTTGTGCTCTCCTCATTCAGCTGCTGTAGAGACCAACCACAGGCAGCTTTAGGAAGAAAGTGCTACTATGGGAAAAAGGAATGAAACTCGATTAAAATAAACTTCTATTCACTGGTACAGGTTGCCCAGGGAGGTTGTGGATGCTTCCTCCCTGGAGGTGTTCAAGGCCAGGTTGGAGGAGGCCTTGAGTGACCTCTTCTAGTGGGAGGGGTCCCTGCCTATGGCAGGGGGTTGGAACTAGATGATCCTTGAGGTCCCTTCCAACCTTACCATTCTATGATTCTATGATTGTATTCCACTACTGTAGAGAAGGAGGAAGAAGAATATGACTGTTATCTATTTGTTCTTAACTGCTGTTGCAGCCTTGACTATCCGGTGACATGTGTAGTTATTAAATGTTCATAAATTCTATTTTGAAGGTCAGAGGCTTCTAAAATTGTTGTATTTTTGATTATGACTCATAGCAGCAGAGTTCAGAAGTTCTCCAGAAGTCAGGAGAAGCTGCCAAATGCAACCATACCTCAATAGGTACAGAGTGCCCTGGTACAGGGATTCCTGGTTTTGTGTTATAGTAAAGTGTCCATCAGATCCTAATCACCTCTCATTACTGCACAAAGCAGTAGCTTTTTGGGTTAGGTAAGCCACTTTCAGTCCTTCACTAATGGATCAGACCTTTCTGTGACTTTTCTAGTTTCCATTTTTGTTGTCCTTTCCTCTCCTTCCAGCAGGTCACAGCAACTTTTTGTTCACTCATATTTGTTTTCTACGGGGGCTGCACTGAATTCTGTGTATTTGCATGCAGACTCATTTAAGCATACACAGGTATTTACGTACACAAGAAGGCAGCTAGATCACAGAATCTATTTGGTTGGAAGATCATC
Organism: Ramphastos sulfuratus; assembly: GCA_013399055.1. NCBI lineage: Eukaryota > Metazoa > Chordata > Aves > Piciformes > Ramphastidae > Ramphastos > Ramphastos sulfuratus. Next base: position 6,413 of record WBNM01016620.1, on the reverse strand, counting down.
CAGTCCAGCACTGCAAGGTCAACACTAAACCATATCCCTAAGCACCAGGTCCACACACCACTGGAACACCTCCACGGATGGTGACTCCACCACCGGCCTGGGCAGACTATTCCAATCCTTGATAATATCTACAGTGAAAAATTATTTCCTAATATCCAGCCCAAACCTCCCCTGGTGCAGGCTGTATGCATTCCCTCTAGTCCTGTCTCTTGCTCCCAAGGAGAAGATCATCATTGCTTCTCTTTGCAGCTCACTGTGCTTGTCCTGCCAATAACCTAACTATGCAATCCAGTATTTCCCCTGTGGCAGAGAATGACTCTACCATTTGGCACCTAAGACATAACTTGCTGTGTTGGCACGTCTGACTTGCTGAGTTTTTGTTTGTTTGGGGTTTTGCTTTTGTTTTTGTTGGTTTGTTGGTTTGGTTGGGTTTTTTTTGGGTTTTTTTTTTTAATGTTTTTGCCATCAAATCTTTCTGGTTTTCAGTATCCACAAAACCCCAGTTCAGTCAAAGTCTGAAATGCTAACACTGTCATTTAACATAGTGGTGTCATGGTTTGCCACAAAATGTAATGAATTGGACTCAAGATGTTTCTAGGGAAAAAAAATTATAAAAAACAACATGGAAGTGGGCATTTTTTTCCCACTTTGATAAGTTCTATTTTCAGTTTGGGGCTGCTTGCCACTCAAATCAAAAATTTCAAAACTCAGCTTGCCTTTTGACAAGAAGATCCAGTGTTCAAACACATTTAACAAAGTTCCTTGCATATCTACTGATGTAGTTTTACAAAAGATAACATCACAATTAGTGCTGTATAGAGAGTCTCTCTCTTTCTCTCTCTTTTTTTTTAAATATGTTTTTGCCATCAAATCTTTCTCATTTTCAGTATCAACAAAACCCCAGTTCAGTCAAAGCCTGAAATGCTAACACTGTCATTTAACATAGTGGAGTCATGGTTTGCCACAAAATGTAATGAATTGGACCCAAGATGTTTCTAGGGAAAGAAATTTATTAAAAAAATCATTGAAGTGGGCAATTTTTTTTCCACTTTAATAAGTTTCATTTTCAGTTTGGGGCTGCTTGCCACTCAGCCCAAGAATTTCAAAACTCAGCTTGCCTTTTGACAAGAAGAAACAAAGCTCAAGCATATTTAACAAAGTTCCTTGCATAGCTAATGATGTAGTTTTACAAAAGATAATATCACAATTAGTGCTGTATAGAGATTCTCTCTCTCTTTTTTAATTTTTTTTTTATGAAGCCAGTGATGTGGAAGTCCTCAGATCAGGCCTTTTGTCATGCTGAGCTGCTGATGCTTGGCGGGAGAGGTAGCCTGTTTGTTCTTTAAAACTATTTATCCAACCTTTAGTCTTGGGCTCTCTGCCTCTCTTCTGCAGAAAAGCTGCAAATGCACACACAGAGATGCACAGCACTAAAATTCAAATTGAGTTCTGCAACTTTTCCACTTGCAAGTTAGCCTCCCAAATTACAATGTGGTATGCTTCTACTGTAGGCAAGGGAAACACACACGTGTTTAGTCAGTTCACTGTAGGCAAGGGAAACACGCACGTGTTTAGTTCTTAGGATGTCTAGGGGCTGCAGAGTTTGCTGCACTTGCATGCTCTTTTCTTTCTCCAGAAACTTCCTCTTCTGTGATTCTGTGAACTGTGGGAGAACTGAGGAGGGGAGGAAATGACCACCAATTACCTTCTCTTAGTCCATCACTGGTTTGCAAGACGAAACACCATGAAATTAACACTTGGTATTCAATACGCGTAACACAGATTGCCCAACATTTTCTGAGATGTGCCCTGTTTTTAATCCAAATGTAAAGTGTGTACACTGAAGGGTTTGCTCCTCTGCCAGGAGCAACTGCATTGTGCAACTTTCTCACCAATATCAACTGAAAAATATACTTCTTTTATTCTTGCATCGAAACTTCTCCAGCTTTAGCACGTGACAGGACAAAGGGCAATGGGTTTAAACTGACAGGGGGGAGATTGAAACTGGATGTTAGGAGGAAGTTCTTTACAGTGAGGGTGGTGAGGCACTGGAACAGGTTGCCAGGGAGGTTGTGGCTGCTCCCTCCCTGGAGGGGTTCAAGGGCAGGTTGGAGGAGGCCTTGAGTGCCCTGTGCTAGTGGGAGGTGTCCCTGCCTATGGCAGGGGATTGTAACTAGATGATCCTTGAGGTCCCTTCCAACCTTACTATTCTATGATTCTATATTTGCAAACATAATGTAGTAGTAGAGGGCCACATTGTTTTTGAGATACATCATTAGTTTGCAAAGAATGTAACTGGGGGACATACTTTTGATAAAATCAGCTCCTCACAGAATAGCTGCAGAATAATGGATCACATTGACTGATCCTTCTTGCTAAATGCTTTGACAAAGTAAATGAGCATTTGTATAAAAATGTCATAACAGTTGAAGTTTGAATTGCAGAGTTTGTAACCTTTGTTTGTTATCATACATTACAGAGAAACCCTGCAGGCAAGGATGTAATGTAAAAAAAAAATAAATAAAAAAAAATAAAAGAAGAAAAGGCATTCAAAGGCAAGAGATGCAACTCATAGATACAGATAGATAGATATAGATAGATATAGATATAGATATAGATAGGGATAGATGGAGATAGATAAATAGATAGATAGAGATAGATAGATAGAGATAGATAGAGATAGATAGANTAGATATAGATATAGATATAGATAGGGATAGATGGAGATAGATAAATAGATAGATAGAGATAGATAGATAGAGATAGATAGAGATAGATAGAGATAGGTATAGATAGGTATAGATAGGTATAGATAGGTATAGATAGATACATAGATATAGAGATATATATAGATATATAGATATAAATGCATTATATTGAGTACTTGATATTAATTACTTAAGATCCTATAGTACAGATTGCCTCCAGCATTTTCTAAAGTTAACTCACAGGTTATACAGACACCCACAGGTGGAGATTACTCATTTAAAAAGACACAGGTATAAAAAAACTGATTTGAAATATTCAAGCTGTCTTACAGTAAATTTCTCTTTTATTTTGAAGCTGTGCATTTTGCCCCCCTCTTTCTGAGAGAAGAACTAATACTAGAGGCAAGCCACTGAACCTGGCAGTATATAAGGCTTTTTTTCCCAATTAATAAATGAAATTGGGGTGAAAAGGTATTGCTCTTTCACATCCCGTATCTTCAGTTGTAATTTCTAACAGCTGTGAATCAGTAAGTCCTTAAAGAAGATCAGAATTTTAATCACTCGTGCCCTCTTAAACACTAAAATAGGGTTTTTGTCATCCTCAGATGTGGAATTAGCATGAAATGCCATGAGCACCTGAGAGATGTCATGTGCAGCATGAGCCATTTTTGCCTGTAAGCTCAGCTCAAGAGGAATCTTAGTATGGAAAATTCATACTCTACAAGCGGTGAGTGCTCTTTGCCTGTAATAACAGCATACTCTGTTAGCCCTTTCCTTTGCTGCCTGGATGAAAAACCAGGTAATTTGGAGCTCACTGCAGGGAAGGATGGAAGGAGAAGGAATTCTTCCAGGGATTACACAAGGAAAGATTTTATTTTCAGATCACACTGAAGTGAGTAAGACCTGTAGAGTAAAAAAAATCTGGGGGAAAAAAAAAATAAACCTGTAGAGTAAAAAAATTCTGGGGAAAAAAAAAAATAACGAAATAACGACATCCCCCCCCCCCCCAAAAAAAAAACCCAAAACAACCCAACAACAAAAAAAAAAAACAACACACACACCAAAACAAACAAACAAAAACCAACAGGCAAAGGCTTTGTTACTCTCTTCTGAAGAAAGCAGAATTTCTGACTCACCTAGAGATCAGTTTTAGTGATGATATTTATATTTTAATATTGGCTTGGGGTTGATAGCTTTTTTTGTGTTGGTTTTTTTTTTTTTTTTCAAATTCCTTTGACACTCTCAAGTCCTTCAGTCTCCACAATAAAAATGAAGAATTTTTCAGCTATTTATGCCAGGCTTGGCAGGAATCTGGTCTTGGCAGGAATTATGCCAAAGACAGACAGCACTGTCACGCTTTCGGTTAATGAAGGGCAATTGTAAAGAGGCAGCAGCACCAAGATTACTGTTCTTACAGTGCCTTAAAACAACCCAATGCAAAGGTCACTGCTGTACCTTCTGCAGTAATATTCCCCAGCCTCACTAATGGTTTGAGCAATGCTGCTGCCCAGTCATTTAACATTCATGTCGTAGGTGCAGAAGAAAGAATGTCCCCTATTTCCATATTCCCACTTAATGCAACGCTGGAGAAAGTGAGTGCACAGTGTCAGCACACAGGAGTTTGTCTCTTCATGAGCAAAGATTGTTTTCAGCCTCTAAGCAAAATATTTGTCTCTTGAGCCAAGAGATCTTAATATTCAGCAGACAAGCAATAACCAACAAATGCATATCATGTCCCATTCTCAACAGCAGCAAGCTAAATAGCAAATGACCAAAAAGTTTTTGGAAGATAACCCAAACAGAGGTATAATCACAACGAGGAGCAATTTAGAGCAGAAGCAGGTGCTGGGCACCTCAAAAGGCATGTGGGGTCCCATGTCTCTTCAGCTACAGAGACCAGTTTCCAAACTAAGGTTTTTAAATGTATGTGCCCAAAAAGAAATGTAAGTCTCACATTGTTTTTCCTTTCCCCACCATTGTTTGTAGTCCTCTGTGGCTCACAAACCAGAATCCCAAGTCCTGTGCTTGGACACTGCCAGGTTGTTATGTGTGGCTATGCTAGTGTATGTGCACGCATAGGTACAGGTAGGTAGATCAATACATCTGCAACTTCTCAGAAAGGAAAGAAACAAAGTTAATGAAGAGCAACAGAGTCTTTACTAAGCTAAGTTTTTTCCTGGAAAAATTTGGAAGTTTAGCTGATACGTTACAGCAAAGCTCAGGTCAGTCATTTTTATCAACTATGCAACCGATATTCTAATTTTCTCTTATTTTACAAGGATAAACTTTTTTCTTTTTTCTTCTTTTTTTTTTCTTTTCTTTTTTCTTCTTCTTTTTCCCCCCCTTTTTCTCTTTTATTTTTCCCTTCCTTTTTTGTTTTTTTTTTTAATTCTCAAAAATATCTGCTGGGTCAACACTGCAGGAGGAATGGCTAATAGTAGAAAGCATATATGTCCACAAAATTATAATACCTAGTAAAGCAAAGACATATGATCTCCTTAAGCTGTTTTTTCCCAATGTGCCAGGGCTTTCCCAGTCTTACAAAGCATTCAACTAGTACAGCGACTGTATAAAATTTATAACCTCTCAAACAAAATCCTACTGGATTAAGAAGCTCTGCAAATTGTGCAAACTGTGCAAACTGTAACACGTTTCCACCACATAAGTGGAAACTAAATAATTACAAGGCTGAGAAATACTACTTCATTGGGTTTGGGTGACCTTGTCTTGGTAAGAAGCTCAGGTTGAATTAGGATGAAAACAGGAGGTAAGTTCACATGTTAACATCACAAACTAAAGAGATTCCAAACCTGCCTGGGTTCTCAGATGTGAATGCTAGCATACAAAATCAGGCAGCGCACAAGACTGCGTGTATGTGCAGCATAAACACATCTATGCTGTATTAGATAGCACTGGCAAAAATTAAGCTAAGGAAAAGCAAACTCCAGGGGGATGCTGCCACATGAAATCTCAGCCACGTTCACGTTGATAAAACAAGTAAACATATCTGCGTGCTGGCATGAACTAGGAATGTTTTCATTCCCCGGTCCAACTTTAGGATGAAGCTGAAAGAGAGTCTTACTCTGTTCAAACCCCAAATATTCCAAGTTCTCCAACAGCACAAGAGAAGCCAATCAACAAACCCGAAAGAATGGAAGCCAGATAAGCCATAAATATCTACATATATATAAGCATACAGCAAGCAAGACAATGAAAAGTTAGCTAGATTTACCGTTTTAATTATCCAAGTGGGTGGTTTGTTTGGGTTTGGGTTTTTTTGGGGAAACGTCGGGAGCTGTTTTCACGAGGACTCGTCCACACACGTCCGCATCGCGGCAGGCGCCGGTCCCGGGGCGCGGAGAGCAAAGCGCTTCCCTCCGCTGCCACCGCTCCCCCCACCGAGCACGGAAAATAAGAAGAAAACGCAATCGGGGGAAGGAAAGAAGGAAGGGAGGAAGGAAGAAAGAAGCGGGGGAGGCACCAGCCGGCCGGGCAAACTCCGGCGCCGCCCCGACCGCTCCTCCGCCCTCAGGGCTGCGGGCGAGGCGGCCCGCACCTCTCCGCGCTTCGCCGCCGCCTCGCAACTTGCGCGCGTCGCGGGAGCCGCCGGGGCGGGGCTGGGGAGGGCGGCGGGATGCGGCGCGGCGGCGGCCGAGGCGGTGATGCTCCTCCCGCGCTGCCCACGGCGCTCGGGTTGCCGCGGGG